>WWET01007258.1:32632-53992 GCA_011038615.1 Limnodynastes dumerilii
AACACATTATGGGGATTCTAAGGGCCTGGAGTTACATTATGGGGATGCTGGGGGGCTGGAACACCTTCTTGGGGATACTGGGGGGCTGGAGACACATGATAGGGGACACTGGGGGGCTGGAGACACATAAAGGGGGATACCGGGGGCTGGAGGGACACGATTAGGAATACTGGAGGAACTGTGTGTGTGTGTGTGTTTATTTAGTTGATTTGCATTTTTTTTTGCATAAGGGTCATGTTAGGAAAGCATTGACGATTATGAATATAATATGCTTACTGTTTACTAGAATTGATAATGGTGTCCCATCCATCAATGTATTTTAATGTGTTTGTAACATGGGATCAATGTTGTCTATGTCATTTTTTATAATATTTTGCTTTGTGAGTTTAAAATATGGAGATATTAAAGATAGATTTTTAATTGTACTTGGATTGAAGTGCACTATGTTGTGGTATCATTGGTAGTTTAAAATATTTCTATTTCCAACTAGTTAATTTAATACTTATTTAATTTAATTACCTTGCTTTGAAAAAGTCCCCAGTAGTAGGGACGTCCTGTTGGTACGTGGACCCCTATTCCAAAATACGGAGAGCATGTATAATCCTCAAAAACTCGCTATTGAATCTTTTGAATCCTGCTAATACAGAGCTTTCCAATTTGTTGAGGCAAATCTCTACACTCTATTCTTTCCATCGGGCACTGCAAAAGGAGGAATCTTTAACAGAGAGCTGACGGCTCGGAACCACGGACATAGTCCGAGTAGACTGAGAACACGAGCCCTAATAGCCGACACACCGGAGGGAGCTTTAACTAAGTTTTCTACCGAAGGACAGAAGGCGCACGTGAATATCTTCTCAAGCAACGGTGGTATGTACTTTGACTACCTCGTTAACCATCGCAGTGTATTACAAGAATGTAAATTATTGCGGTTCCCCACGGTGCTCCTTCTTTTCACAGCATATGTGGCAATCCCCCGTAGCAAGTAAACCTCAATCCCTCAAGTCAAATGCCATAAAAAATCAGAAAAGAGGGGTATTGATTAAAATACAAAAAATCTATTTAATTGCAACACATAAAATTTCCAAACACAAATAACATTAAAAAACGAATGCACAATGGCAAGTTCAAAAAAATTATTTTACAAAAGAGGCAAGTTCCAAAAAATTATATTACAAAAGACATCATGACATAACAAGCATATAAAAAGAGCAGAACCACGTTAGGAGCGTACCAGAGTGGAGGGGGGTGAGGAGATGGAAAAAATAACAGCGCTGTAGTAATCACCCTTCCCCGACAACAACGGTCAGCTCCTTCGTGTACCCTCGAACTCCTCGTATCAACGCGTTTCAGCTGGTGCCTCCAGCCTTTCTCAAGATATCTGAAACGTGTTTCAAATCTGGAGGTAGTGTTAATGTTTTTTTTTTGTCATCAATTGAGCATTGTTATGTTTATATGAGAATTACAAGTATGATATTGTCATTGTTATGGGCCCATAATTTATATTTGTTGTATTTTTTTATTGTTTATGCTAATAAATTGTATTTCTTTTATAGATAAACTATCCAGTGCTATATATGTTGTTTATTTTTAAATAGTTTTTTTAATTTGTGCTGGACTTTTTTCTTAGCTTTTTTATGCAACCACTATACAGGCATAGCATAGCATAGCATAGCATTCAGGAACAGAAAACAGCTAGAATTGTGACAATGTTGTCATTTATGTAAGCTATAGATTTTATTCTCCCAAGCAATAAAACTCCTGAATATGCTAAATATGGTAATAATGATGCAAACAGATACATATTTTCTAATTTATCCTTTTAAATATATTTAAGTCTTTTAGCTTTTATTAGTTTTTATTAGTTAGGAGAATCTGAATAAACAACACACTTCGGGAATATAATATCACAGGTCATTTAAGCTCTTTGAGGAATTTCTGTTTTTTATACATAGCACTGAAAATTATTTGTTGTTGACATGTCACTGAAATTTCAGTACAGTGAAGAGTACAATCTTTAACTATTCAAATAAGATTTTGCTGGCCTGAATTTAAGATTAATACATTTGTCTATTCCTCTATTCCATAATATTATAGTTCTAGAGTATATTACAAATTTTTTCTCTATATAGCTAATGTAAAAAGCTTTCCCAATACAACCATGTAACAAGCAGCATTAAATTAATATACCGCTTTGTATAATCTCATCATATAGCAAATTGTATTGTTGCATTTAACATTTCTTTCTCTAATTCCATTTATTTCCTTAATCACACTATACCATTCAACTGTTGATAAATTCTACTTCTATTTTATGAAATCCACATTAATGATCTTAGGTTTTTTTTTTATTTCAGATAATTTTTATTGTTGTTCTTATAACACAATTATACGTACTAACCATAGCAAATCCTGAACATTGAGGCACATGGGGGTAGATCCTGAACAACGTTTGTTCGCGTAGCAAATTTTCGCGTACGTAAATTCGCTACGCTACCGTTAACACACCCCCTGCACGGAAGTATTTTGTGAAAATCTGCTACCCAAACCCTACCTTAACTTTTCCATACGTAACACAATACGTCCGCTAACGGGCGTACAGACTACGCGAACGTACGCAGCTTAGCACGCCCATACTGTACACTTTAAATACCCCCCCCCGCCTACTTCACGTAATTCGCACGTATTCTTCGCTAACGTAATTTTGGCACGCCCACACGTAATTACTTACGTTCGCAATACGTGAATTATCCTTAGGTTAGAAAATACGCTACGCGAATGTGCGTATTTTCTGCGGTGCGCATGCGCAGTTCGATCAAAACTGCGAATTTACGTGTATACCACACGTAAATTCGCAGAAAAACGTAGAGCAGGATCTGCCCCATGATCTTCATTTAATTGCATGATTGCATTATTTTTTATTAGTTGCATATGCATTTCATTAATGTGAACACCAATGGATCTTTTAAACCAATTTTCTCTCATAAACCATTGACGTCTTAGGATCCAGACTTTAATGCGCAATGGTTATATGTCAGATCCAGATTGTGTGTTTCCACAGAAACACACAACACTGGATAGAACATAGGGGAAAAGGGCAGCCATATAACCCCTGCGGTCGGAGCTGTATGTGCAGAGGTTACGGTTCGTTACTGTAAGTAATTTTAAACATGAATTCATTCATAAAATGGCAAGGAAATATTTTTGCAAAGTTAATTCTTTTTATGGCCATTTTGCCTTTAGAAAAAGACCTGCAACCCAGAGATGTGTTGACAGGAACATGGGTAGTCTTGTGCCCTATTCTGCTCCTCACCATTATACGCATGCGCAGTAGCGTTTACACATTGGGACGCTACTGCGCATTCCCAACAGTGAGGATCAGCATAAATATAAAAAAAAAACAAATATTCTACTCTCCCTTTCTAAGAACCCATAGAGGAGGGACCCACCACTGCCATCTTGGGAATACTGAGGGTGCTGGAGACACATTATGGGGATGCTGTGGGAGTTGGAGACACACTATGGGGATGCTAGGAGTCTGGAGACACATTATGGGGATGCTGGGTGGCTGGAACACATTATAAGGGATGCTGGGGGGTTGGAGTTACATTATGGGGATGTTGGGGGGCTGGAACACATTGGGGAAACTGGAGGGCTGGAGACACATGATAGGGGACACTGGGGGGCTGGAGACACATGATAGAGAATACTGGAAGCTGGAGTTGCATGATGGGGGATACCGGGAGCTGGAGAGACACGATTGGGAATACTAGGGGGTTGAAAAGACATGATGGGGAATATTATTTCATTTGGCTGGCCTTTGTAGTAAATTGTATAATTTCCAACCTTAAATATCTGCTTTCTGCTAAATGAGAAAAGAAGGTTGTGGTTACTTACTTACCAAGTAGTAGTTACTTTTCTACAATAAATTATAGATTTAAAGAGGGCATCATTGATTTTACATTAACAATATATGTGAAAAAAATTATAAAAGGGTATGTTATAATAAACTATATATTCTTAAATCTTATGTATAAGTCAGTGATCAAATAATAATTAGCAGCATCCAGAATTACAATACTGCTGCGCTCCATTCATGAGGACATACAATCAGAGAACCCTACCTTAAAACTTCGGTGTCATCCTCACTTAAAATGGGGACAACATAAAACTCTGGATAGTACCATAGGATGCTTAGCAAGCCCTCACTGTACTACATACCCCACATCCCACTCTCACACACACTTAATAGAACCACTTTCCATTTCCCAGTCTGTACCACCTCACTATCAGAAATGGTTCCATGACAGAACTTTAGATCCAAATGAATTCCAATCCAAGCTATTGGAAAATGTCCTTGTTTTATAAGTCTAGATCTGGTCCATTAAACAGAGTAGAGCATAGAAATAATTCCTTTATATAAATAATAGGGATAAATACATTTATTGAATTTAATTTTTATTGTATGATTTTAAGGACTTAGCAATGTTGCATTTGAGCACAATGTTAGAAACACAGAAACATAGAAACATAGAAAGTAACAATAGATAAGAGCCACAAGGCCCATCCAGTCTGAACAATTGTTTATTTTAAACTATACTGACCCTAGACTCTATTTACCCTCAACTTAGTTTGAGATTTAGGATATCCTTATATTTATCCCAATCATGTTTAAACTGTTCTACTGTGTTAGCCTCAACCACTTCAGATGGGAGGCTATTCCATTTATCTATCACCCTTTCAGTGAAGTAATTTTTTTGCACATTCTGTTACACCTCTTCCTTTGAAAAATGCCACCCTCCTCTAGCCGGTCACAACCCTTGATATATTTGAAAGCTGCTATCATATGCCCCCTCTCCCTTCTCTGCTCCAAGCTATACGTGTTTAGTTCCTCTAGCCTTTTTGGTATGTTTTGTGACACAGGCCATGGACCATTTTAGTTGCTCTTTTTTGCATACTCTCTGATGTATTTATGTCCTTCTGGAGATATGACTTTTTATCCCATGGAGCTGTAGCTACAGGCAAGCACTTAACCTGATTCCTAATTTCAGAACCTCTTTCTAGCTGGATACCCCTAACAATAGAATCCCCCACAAGAAGTGCAGTCCTTCTCAGGGATTCCCTTTTCTCTCCATCAACACCTCATGCTCTACATTACTTGTTGTAATGCACTCCAGGCCTCCATGTGCTGCATATGAGTTTGGTGGCATCAAAGATAGAGACAACGGGCCTGATCCAGAGCTACGATGTTACACTGAGCGCTGTAGCGCTCAGCGTAACATCGCTGTTCTGGCCCGACACTCCCCCTTGTAGGAGCGTATTAACTCTCCCTTACGCCGGCGTACTAGCGACGGCGGCCGTAGCTCTGGATCAGGCCCAACGAGCCGTATTTACAGATCCGTTTTTGCGTGGAGTTCCGTGCGTATTTTTAGGATTGGAGTAACTGCGCATGCTTAGTAACTTTATTTATGCTATTTATGTTGAATTTACGCACAAAAGTCTATTAGGCACGTACTTGTTAATCGCACTACGGGACATACGTACGTTGAAATCCGTACGGACAAAGTTACGTTACAGTGGGTGGGGGGGGTCATTTAAATGAGGGCACGGTTAGCTACATACCCATGTACGTAAATATTAAACGCACGTAAATGCAAACATAAAGATAAGGGTGCTCTATGGTGGCGGAAGTCTACGAAAACCCATCCATGTGAGGGGCGTCATGGGTGTTGGCTTGCAACGTACGTGCGTATAATTGCGTACCTAGAACTAACGGATCAGTGAATACGGCCCAACCTGTATATCTCACCATGCATTCTAGCTATCTCATCCCTCAAAAAAGACATCTTCTGACAGATTGGATAACAACTGAGTTTCCAAATTATTTTACACGAAACAAAAGCATCACAACCACTGCAATGCACAAGACCAGACATACTAGAAGGTTTATTCAAATTAAAATCAGCAAACTTCACAAGATCAAAAATGAACACAAATTATTTATATGGGCCCAAATCCAGCAAAATTGCTCACCATTGTGATAATGTTGTGCACAAAATCATGTATTATAATTCAAACCCTAGAAAAGTGCGAATACATCTCTATAAAAAAAGAAAAAACAACAGTCAGTTCCCCCTTGTATTAGTGCCCCACAGGCTACAGCCAGAGGCGTAGGGAGGGCGAAGCAGCCGAAGCTCGAGCTCCAGGCGCCAAATTTATCAAGTGGCGCCGCAGGAGTCCGGCTTCTGTTCAATCTCTGAAAGTCTGCCGGTTCCAGGCGCACTGATTATCAATCAGACTTCAGAGATTGAACAGCTGCCGGATTCTTGCGGCCTGATTGCCGAGCTCCATGCTTGTGACGTCACAGGCATGGATAGAAGAGCCGCGGCGGGGAGAAGAACAGTGCAGGTAAGTATTTAGCCAGTCTCTGTCTCTGTACACTAATTAAAAAAAATACAAGAAATAATAGCATTGCTGAGATGAAGGGGGGAGGCAACACAGGAGGGAGGTGAACATGGGAAGAAAAGATGAAGGGGATAATGAAACAAAAGAAAGGGGAGTTTTTGAAGAGGAGTGGAAAATGCTGAAGTGTATAAAAAAATTATAAAAGGCAGGGGTGATGAAAATGGAGAAATGAATGGGGAGGGGACACAATGAATGGGGAGGGGGATGATGAAGGGGATAGAAAAATGATAAAGCAAACTGAGTGGAGAAAATGGTGATGGGAGGTGATGAATGGGGCGGAGCTGATACAGTGATTGATGAGGGGATAGAGAAATGATAAAGGGGAGGGGGAGGTTATGAGGAGAATGGGGAGATGATGAATGAGGAGGGGGTGATGATGAGGGGATAGAGAAATGATAATGATGATTAGGATAATGAAGACATTATCTACATACTGTAGATTATGTTACGTAGATTGTGTTGTATTAAAAGGTGGCTGGGTCCTGCCATCAATAATTTATAATCTGTAGGCAATTGCTACAGAGGGAGGTAAGTACTGTATTAGAGAAGTTTATTTTTAAGTGTAGGGACCTATCTAAATGAGGTAACCTTGCAGACGGACAGTCACATTTTCATTAAAATTAAGATCTGTTTGTATTTGTAAAGTTTTGATTTAGGAATTTCCTCTTTTTCTCCCTTCAAATGCACCACCCCCCCATGTTGCCTATGCCCCAAATACAGTACTGGGGTGCTGCAACATACCCATGCTCCAGGCACCATGGCAGCTAGCTACACCTCTGTATAGAGATACTTAGGGCTCTATTTACAAAAATCGCCACAAATCGCGTGATTTGAGCCTCTGAAGTCAAATTGCGGTATTCACAAAGGCTCAAATCGCGTGATTTGACTGTGAAAAAAAAGTTTATTTTTAAGTGTAGGGACCTATCTAAATGAGGTAACCTTGCAGACGGGCAGTCACATTTTCATTAAAATTAAGATCTGTTTATATTTGTAAAGTTTTGATTGTTTCTAAATCTAAAACTAAAAAATTGTATAGTAAATATTACAAACAACTGTTCACCTATAAAACCTCACTTTCTTTAGGTATTGTATATATGATTAATACAATAGAATGGACCCTCGACAATTTAGGAATTTCCTCTTTTTCTCCCTTCAAATGCAACCCCCCATGTTGGCCATGCCCCAAATACAGTACTGGGGTGCTGCAACATACCCATGCTCCGGGCACGATGGCAGCTAGCTACACCACTGGCTGCAGCAAGCCCAGAGTGTACAGCTGAACAGTCATTCAGCACTGGTTGGACTTGCAAGAAAGACCAATGTGCAGTGCATATATATATATAGCTTTACATATGAAGATGATAAGTGTGAAAGAGTTTTTTTTAATTTTATTTATGTAGTTTTAGATTTATTTATTTGTTTATTTATTGTAACGGTCAGCCCAATATGTTATGTTGTGGGGTCACTACAGGCTGCAGCAGGTCTGAGTGTCAGTGTCAGGGTACGCTGGGGCCTGTGATTCTCCACATGCTCTAGCAATAATTGGCATGCTGGCATTCTAGTACTACTAGCACCAGCATGCCTAAGCTTGCTGCGATCTGTAATGCACTAATGCAAGGGATTATATAAAGTTTTATTATGCTTCTTCCATTATTTTTATTTTTACTTTTTTTAACTAGGTATTCGCGGCCATAATAGACCTGCAAAAACCCAAAATACAACATCAATTACATTGCATGGTCACTGTTTACCATGCTATTCTTCTTCTTCTTCTTCTTCTTCTTCTTCTTCTTCTTCTTATTATTATTATTATTATTATTATTACTATAAACACTTATTTATATAGCACCACAAATTGTCTGTAGCACTTTACGGAGAACATTAGACATTTACATCAGACCCCCACCCCTACTGGAACTACATACTAAGGTCCCTACTTAAATTTAGTCAACAGCCAATTAACCTACCAGAATGTTTTTGGCATGCAGAAGGAGACTGGAGGAAATCCATGGTGCCTCAGGGAGAACATACAAACTCCAAACAGATAAGGCCTAGGACCGGATCCAGAGGTAATAACATCAGGCCAGATGTTACGATAGTGTTACATTAGTACCATTACCGTACCTACATCGTACGGAACTTAGTTCCTATTTCAGAAGCATTGTAATTGTAGAGTGTGGGAGGAGTATCCACAGAACACTGATCCCCACACTTTTGTTAAGACAGGCTTATGGCAGTATAAGCTGCCATAAAGCACACAAGAGAGGGTAGTAACAGGGGAGTTTACTCCCCTCTTTCGGTCGGTCAGACAGACACGCTTTGGATGGAATGTGCTCAATATTTAAATTGCACTCAATAGGACAGCACCAATGCAGGGAGTTAGATTGTTTAATCATTCTAAGCATTGCATATATACTCTGAAATTTTTTGTTTTAGCAATTTATTAATTTTTACAATACAGATAAAATTATAAAGCATTTTATCTTCAAACTGCATATGTATCTGGTAAAAAATATCAGCAAGTTAAAATGTTGACAGGCCAAAATGTCCACAGATGAGCATTATGCTAGTACTAGTCAAAGGTCCATAAAAAATGCTCCCAGTATTCCCTATTCATGTAATTTCAGCTCCCAATATTCCTGATCATGTGACTCCAGCTCCCAGTATCAGCCATCATGTCTCTCTAGCCCCCCAGTATTCCCCATCATGTGCCTCCTGTCCCTCCCAGTATCCCCCATCATCTATTCCAGCCCCCCCAGCTTCTCCTATCATGTGTTCCAGTATCCCCCATCATGTGTTCAAGCCCCCCCAGCATCCCCATAATGTGTCTACAGCCCCCCAGTATTCTCAAGATGGTGGTGGCGGGTCCCTCCTCTTCTACCTTGCAACAGGCTGTATCTATTGTTAGATAGGGGAGGAGGCACATTCTAGAAGTGCCTGCCACATCCAAGATGGCGGAGGGGTCCTTCCTATGGACCCACCGCCACCATCTTGGATGTGGCAGGAACTTCTTGAATGCAGAGGTGAGGTACAGAATGTGGAGATGGTGGCAACGGGTAACTCCTCCGCTGCCGCCATCTCCACATTCTGCACCTTACTTTTGCATTCAGCATTCCTGCCACATTTAAGATGGTGGAGACGAGTCCTTAGGAAGGACACCTGCTGCCATCTTGGATGTGGCAGGAACTTCCTGAATACAGGCAGGTGGAGAGGGCGGCGGTGGGTCCCGATACAGGGAGCTTCCTGTCACCACTAAAGGCAAGTAAAAGGGGACTGGGTGAGTGAAATGGAGAATATGTGGTTTTTTTTAAGTTTATTCAGCTTCTCACTGTTGGGCATCCCAACATGTGGACGCTACTGCGCATGCGTATAATGGTGAGGAGCAGAATGGCTTTTATATATAGATTTGTTTGTAAGAACTGTGAACTTAATGTAATATAGACGGCTTATAAAAAAAACTTCATAAATCTGTATGAAATCTATATGTTCTCTTGTGCTCTTCTCTTTCCTCTATAGCAGGGGTGGCCAAGCTCGGGCCTCGTGAGCTACCAACAGTTCATGTTTTCCATGTTTCCTCAGATAGTCAGAGGTGAGATAATCACTACCAACTGTAGATCTTTTTGAATTTATCAGTCAGTAATGAACACTCCAACAAGGAGACCTGGAAGACATGGACCGTTGGTAGCTCATGAGGCCCGAGCTTGGCCACCACTGCTCTATAGCATCACATCCAGACCATCTCCAAGTCCTACAACAAAAACCTCTGCAACATCTCCTGCATCTGCTCCATTCTGATTAATGCCCTTTCAATTTCTCATCTGGACTACTTTAACCATTTTCTTTCTCAGCTATTTATCTCATATTTCTAATTTAAAGCTCTGTTTTAGCCTCTCCTCTTTGCCAACTGCTTCAATAGCTCCTCTTTCACCAAAAAAATCAGTTCAACAACTCAGATTAATAGTTCAGAATCACATTTCAGAGCTAACTCCTGTACACACTTTTTCAAGCCCCCCTAACTTTTCATCTGATCATATCCTTTCCACCTTTCTCATTACTCTATCTCTCTTCCACCTACAAGACTTCTCCCATGCTGTTCCTATCCTCTAGAACACTCTGCTCTGCTCTATCAGACTATCCATTAGCCTGTCCAGTCTATCTGAGGGTATAAATAGGGGACATCTGGCTGTCATTAAAAGAAAGAGGAATTTGATGAAGCACCTCCCTGCCGCATCTCCAGTCACCATTCACATTGGAGCCTCTGGATCCCTTCTATTAACCAAATTGTAGAAATCAGACTTCACTTCCATGAGTAATAAAAAAACTTTAATTTTTTTCCACGTATTTTTTATAAATTATAAATATTTCAAAAAGAGGAAGATGTAATTTCTCTACAGAGGGACTTAACTGGAAGATTGGGTGGCCAATTGGAATTTGAGGTTTAACATAGATAATCGTGAAGGTTATGCATTTAGGGATTTAAGCACAAAATCTAAAAATAAAATGGGATATGTTGAGGGGAATATTGATGCAAAGATATTTGTGAGTGCTCATAGACAACAGACGTAGCAATAGCAGCTGCAAGGGTTAATAAAATATTAATTTTGCCCCTATATAAATAATTGGTATGGGCTCATCTTCAATACGGATTTTAGTTCTAGGCACCACTAAATAAAAAAGACATTTTGGTATTAGAAAGAGTTCAGAGAAGGGTGACAAAATTAATAAAGGTTATGGAGTGATTGAGCTAGCCAGTTTAGACATGTTTGCTAAATTTTTGCAGGGTGCACTTTTTCTACTATTTACAACTTGTCAAAAACTAACAATAGCTGTTGATTTATATAAGACAGTGCAGGTCACCTAATATAAAAATGAACAGTACATTGTAACTGTGCAATGTCTACCAGTATACAGCACAGCAATATATTGCAATTATGTACAATGTATGGTCCAATGAATAGAGAAATATTTTTATAAGGGCTATATATTAATGGCCATATGAAATTATCCCTGTTTGGTTAACTTTAAATAATAATAAATAAATCTGTAATTATTTTTTTTTTACTATTTGTTTAAATGTTTAATAAAATATAGATGAATTGATGTTGGGTAAAGGTATCTGCATACTCAAACCCTCTGACATGCAATATCCTAAGTTAATAAGGATACAGGCTGCAGGTCTGTGTACTAGTTAGAATTAAGCTGCAGTTTAGTTTGGGGTTTTCAAAACATGTTAGCATCTTGCATTTAGCAATATAAAAACATGTTTAATTGTATGTAGCCCTAATAACACCAAGCACCTCAGTATACCTCACCAAAATAATTTACATATAAGATAATATATTTATTAGTTAGATTAGGATAGTGCATATGCATTAATAGGGATCACTAAGCCCAATGGGTACACACATAAACGTCATGATACATGTGGTTACTGGGCCTTTAAAGTTTTGGAAATTCTTTTTCATACTTTTTCATTTGTAAAATTAAGACGTTGGGACAAAATCTTCGTATATGGATGAATTTGAAAAGTATATTGCAAGCACACAAATTTATGGTGTAGATCCAGAGTTAGGTACATTCACTCACGTATTTACGCCTGCAGCATAAGAATGGGAAAAACAATCCAAAATTAAGTTCGACAATGATGAAACCACACCCTTCACATGTATGTACGAATTACGTACAAACACGCACGTAAGAACGCAGATATGTTCATCAGCATATTGAGGTGGTACGTAACTGTGGATCACACTTGCGTAAATACAAAAAAAAATTACACCAACGTAAATAAAGACTGCGTAGCTGTGGATCACATTCAACGACCAGCATATCTTCAGCTTTATCTGTACAGCAGCTTCAAGCAGCAAGCATTTTTAGGACACATTTATAAGCTGGGGGCTTGAAAAAGTGAAGATGTTTCCCATAGCAACCAATCTGATTTTAGCTGTCATTCTCTAGTAATGTAAAATAAAGTTAAAGCTAGATTCTGCTTGGTTGCTATAGGCAACTACAACACTTTTGTAATCCCTCAGCTTAGTAAAGCATTGCTAAATTTAATTAACCCTTCAAGCTAACTCTTTGGTATGTGCAACATGCTATTAAATTAGATAAAACATAAAACTACAAAATAATAATTGTTGTTTTATGTTTTATCTAATTTAAAATGTGTTTTTTTATGAACATTTTTCTATGTGATTAAATTAACATTCTCATTTTCATCTTATTTTGAACGATTTAAAAAAAAATATCAATAATAAAGAAAAAACACACATAATTTTAAACAATTAAAATTTTAGCAAAATAGGTTTTGGAGGAAACGCTAGAAAAAGCCAATGAATCTCAACAGGATAAAATTAAAAAGTTAATTTATTTAACCATAACACATAAAATATGGATATTTAGCATCGGTGTTACCAATAGATATGATGAATAGTACACATATAGATAAAGCACCACAACAAGGCTCAATATAAGGCTCAATATAACTCAATTCGTATGCTCCCTGGATGTGGAAGTGACAAATCAGTTCTGACCCCAATGAGGGATATGTAATAGCCTTCTGTTGCTCTTATGTGTTAGCATAAATGGTATGAAGTAGATGAATCATAAGGTCTACAGAGAAAACATGTCAGTCAATCTCTGTTGGAAAAGCCATGAATAAAGGACTTCATGTGAGAAAACGGTATCGATGGTACAAAGTTACTCACGCGTCCCATATTCAGAGTGTGGCCTGGAACACAGTGTGTGTAAGCTTGACACAGGGAACTAGATTCTTCATCAAAGTGAAGATAAGAGGCAATGCCCGTGCAAGTGCAAAAGTCCAAGTGAACTGACTTTCCGTCACCGCAGGATATGTAGCAGCGGGCCGTAGGACTCTACCGCAATGCTGGTAAGCAAATAAAGGTGAGCTGAATAGCGTAATCGGAGTGTTTGTGGGACCAGTAGTTCCTCCTTGCCGTCCACAGTATGCCAATCAAGAGGCGAGCCGCCAAGACACTAGACATGTGTAGGTAGAAAGGTGAGCTGTGGATATGCCACCACAGAGTCTATAGCAAGTAGCCAGAAACTCCACAGTAATTCCGGTAGGCTGTAAGAAAACGAGCTAACAGAGATGGAACAAGGAGGTCCGTAGGACTCGTAGTCCCTCCAGGGATGGCGTGATAGTCAAGGATTGTCAGACTTGCCACTCTCAGAAAAAGTATTTCATAGAGCCAGAGGGTGCATATAGTAGAGGAAAGATACACCTGATGCTTTCTTGACGCGTTTCTTTGTCTAAAACCGACAATTTTCTCAGAAGGAGTTATATTGAGCCTTATATTGAGCCTTGTTGTGGTGCTTTATCTGTATGTGTACTATTCAACATATCTATTGGTAATACCAATGCTAAATATCCATATTTTATGTGTTATGATTAAATAAATTACCTTTTTAATTTTATCCTGTCAAGATTCATTGGCTTTTTCTAGCGCTCCTCCAAAACCTATTTTGCATTCTTCTTTGACAGATTGGCAGTTTTCTGTCTTGGTAGGTAGCGCTCTGAATTTGCCATAATCACACCCAGCTCGAGTCTTAAATCTCTTTTTTTAATTAAATTTTTTATATAAACTTAGAAAATATTAAAAACAAATGAACAACAATACTTTCACAAACAACACTTAAAAATAAAACTATACACAACTATACACAGTCCTGCACTATGGGACCCTGCGTGTCAGGATTTCCAGCTCGATGCACTGGGCCAATTGACCCAGTTGCTTCAGCATGTGCAGCAAGCCCAGGATTTGTGGGCATAGGGGGTCCTGCCTGATATCTTCAGGTTCTCCTGCATGGGAATAAAACAACATGTTTTCAGTTTCAGACATTTGAAATGTTATTATATGCATTGCTATCTATAAAATATGATTAATGTAAACATATCCATACAATATTGATGATGGAATATATATTTTTGGGTTAAATAAAATTTTCATTGTTGTGCAGCATTGGATCTTCTAAATATTAAAACATACCTGACCTTTTCACAAGGATGTGTTTGCGTAAAATGGCATATTAAAACATTTCAACCTATACCTTAAATTTTCTAAGCCATATTATGTGAATTCATCATGCAATTTTTGCATTTTCAAACTTACCAACATCCCCTGCTCCCTCCTCATCATGGACTTGTTCCCTAATCCCCCTCAGAGGCTCCTCCTCATCATCATCCTCCGCCTCCTCCAGATCTGGTTCTGCAGCAGCCTCCTCCACCGCAACATGGTGTGGCTCCTACTCCACTGGCTCAATGTCAGGGCCCTCCTCCACCGGCTCTAAATCCTGCTCCTCCTCCACCGCATTCATCTCCTGGTCCTCCTCCAATGGGACCATGTGTGCCTCTTCCTCCCCTGGGACCATCTCTGGATCCGCATCCAGCTCTGTCTCCTCCTGGCCATGCAGCTCATCTTCCTCTTCCTCCCTTTGTATTTGCCAGCGTGCCTTTTGCACGCCAGCTGAGATTTTACCCTAAACGAATAAAATTATAAAACAACTAGTTAAAATGAGGTTACTACATTTTTACTAAATTACTAGATATAAATATTACTCTTTTTCATATGTAACATAAGCTTTTTATATTTGGAATGTGAAATATAAAAAATTAAATATCAGCCAGTTATAAAATTTAAATAATAGCTAGTGCATGAAAAATGCTATATGAACCCATCACTTCAAATAGGTTCTAAATTATAGCACTGCCTCCACATTTAGATCAGCAAATATTAAATGCTGGAAATTAAGAGATGGATGCCATACATGTCATATTAAATCAAAGCTATACATGATTAAATTAAAATAGAATAGCATTAAACATGATTAATGGAGCTGACATTATACAAATCTGATTTGCTAATTTTACACGAAAAACAAGCACATGTTCATAGAAAATACACATAAACATTGATATTATTATTTAGAAAAAATGTTAGTAAGTACTTACAGCGTTCATGGCGAACAATTGCATGCCGTCCTGGCAAACAACGGCATGCCGTATCTGGACCAGCACATCTGGTTGCCACCTGTGGAGGTCCGACCATCGCAGTAAGATCCTACCCTGCACTGGCTGGTAGGCGTGCTTAATGACCACATTATTACAGGGCAGGGCATGATCAAATGTGTCCAATTCATGGACCAGGATCATTAGCTAACTTTCGGAGAAGGGGTTCACACATGCAGCCATGATCCAATCATCCAAATCTAAAATGGCGGACTGACGCACGTCAGTAAAAAGGTACGCGATTGGAAGTTACAGAGCAATGCCTCCAAGGATCTGATATAACACACAATTAGCAGCTATTGGCCCATTTATCTGTCATTTACTGTGCTTTACTGATCATTGGTGGTTCAAGGTCAAGGCCATTTTTTTTATATTCTTCCACCTGTTTTTTTGGGTGATGAAAATTAATGGTAATCACACATCCTAGACAACCAATAGGAAGTCCTGTACTGACATCTTGCGTGCATAAAACCACGTGCGTAAGTACTTACTGCTGCAATTATGGGTCCAAAGGGGCAAAAATGAACACCCCACTTTTCAAACCAAGAGGTGCATTATCTGGTGGAGCAGGTAATGGCCAAGCTCTACAAGGATGGTGTGGAGGTTGCAGGCCATTTAAGAAATTTTGTCTGGCAGGACATTTATGACCACTTCACGACCTTCTCTAAGGAACAAAATCGAACAATGATCCAAATTAGAAAGAGGTACATGTACAGATCATCATCAAAATGTGTATTGCCCTAATGAATGGAATTGGATGGAATTGGATTGGACACAAATGTGTCATCTTGATAAATTTTGAAAATGAGAAAAAAATTATTATGTTTGTTGAGTATTATTCATGACCAACTCCCATGAACATGCTAATTTTTGTTTTTTTTACATTTCAGATGGCAGGATATGAAAAATACCATTAAAAAAAATGGCAGCATGACACCTACTCTCCCTCAAGACAGGTACAGGACCCATGCCGCAGACCTTGTCCTTCACGGACATTGAGGAGGTTGCACTCAGTGCAGTCTGCACAGCACAAATTGAGGGTGTAGGGGACCATGACACCCCCCAGGCTATTGCATCCACATTCTGACCCAGAGTCAGAGGGCCCCGAAGACTAATTTAACATGTTTTCAAATAATTATCTCAAAAGACATTAGCCATGTATTTTTGTGACTAATCCATTTAGGTAAATTTATCTGTAATTCATATTAATAATGGTATTAATTCTAATACTGAAATTTAGTGTATGTTAAAATTAAATTAAATTTTTTCAATTACATTATCATAGCACTGGAGCAGCGTCTGGAAGACACCGTCTCCTTACATGGTAATGAAGAACAGCAACTACCATGCACCATCACTCCATCAGAGGATGTCGAGGATGGACAGCCCCAAACTGCCATGCATGCCATAAAGTCCCACATGGAACCTATGCTGGAAATTATGGTGGAGAACAATCAATTGCTTGGAGGAATGCGCAGTGATGTGCAGGCACTGTCCACCGATATACGTGCCCTTACTGCAGAGGTACATGGACTTAAGGAAATGTTTACCAAATATGCGGAGGAGGCAATCCTATATATGCAATTTAAAAGAGGATAGCCAGGTCCGTCTAATGTAGAGGAAATGCCATCTACGTTTGGCATTCAAAGGCCAGTCCCAACAAAGAGGGCAGCTAGAGTATTCCCAGCAAAAACAAGATCCAAAAGCAAGGCCCCTCAGCAAACAAAAGGTGGAAAAAAAAACAGCCAAAAAAATTTAAACGAAAACCAATGAAATAATTGTGCTTTTCATTTTTTTGTATTTTCTTTAATTTGAACAATTATGTAAGTAATGCATCACATTTTGATTTTTTTGTTTAGCATGATTTGTGCTTAAAAAATAAAAATGTTTTTGTTTATCTTAGAATTTGATACACCTTACACCATAATTTGGCACTTAGAAAAACATAGGCCTATTAATAGTTTTGGGATATGTAAAAATGTAGGCTTATAAATGTAAAAAAAGGGACCAATATGTTGTAAATTAAATAGATTCAGGTGATGAGGTTCTTCATCATATAAAGTTTGCTATTCCATTGTTACAAAAATAAAAACATTTACATGGCTAATTAATCTACATTTTCTATTTTGCTAAATAAATAATTTTTATATTTACAAATAATATATAGTAAATAAGACTAATTATCAAAAACACATTTCAAAGTCTAAAAAATACAAACAAAATACCATTTGCAGGATTTAGAGTAACAAGACTTTCAGAATGGCCAAGCATCTATTAACTTGCAACAGGTGCTTCTGAGTGGGACACACCCAAGAAATTTACGCTTTGGAACCTTGGCACGCCTTACGCTTTCAACCCTACCTCCCCTCTGTGTTATGCCCAGAGATCCCTGACTTAAATCTTACTCGTGTAAATACCATTTACATGGCAACTGGGTAACTGTGGATCCCATGTAATAAGGTTTTCACGGCCTTTAAATTGATTTGCATTCCGTGTCACGCCTTTCAAATACGTGAGTTCAACCCACTCGTTTATGTATGCGTAAGTTGTCATGTACGTAACCGTGAATCAAGCATAATTATTTCTAGCGTGTAAGTACTTTACTTGCGCATTTGCAGATGCCGAAGACAGGCCGTTACGCTACTGCACGGGCATAAAAACGTTTGCGGACGTTGTTCTGGATCTGGGCCTATATGTATAACTAGCGGTTTTGTTTCAATGCATTAAGCGGTTGATTTAATTCAATAACCCTTGTGTTTTATAGATTATATGCCTGTTCAATCTATCTTGATAAATGCTTTCTATTTACTCATATTGTTGCCCTTCTTTTACTATGTTTCCTGTCACTACTTTCTTTTCCAGCAGCAAACACAAGGAAAACTGAATTGTCAAGTATCTCATGGATATTCACTGAGCTTTCACTGTGCTGGTGCTCTTAATTAAAATTATGCAATGCTCCCATGTCTTCCTGTCTGTTTAATGCAGAGAACATTAGAGATATCACACACTGCATATATGTATTACCAGTTGTAACCCCCACTATGGAATGTGAGAATCATAATCTATATATACCATGTACTCTTCACACAATGAGGTGCTGCTGCTAGCTATCATAGCAACACAAGTCTGCAAGTCACAAATCACATTTCTTACTTACTCAAAAGTATTAGCCTCAGTCCTCTTCTTTTTAACCCTTTTCTATTCTCCTGTTTATATTAAAAAAGGATATGATTTATGTGAATATACTGTTGTGTTGTTTCTATTTTATCAATAAAGTAGGAAATAAGAAAAATTTTTACTTTTTAGGTACCTTATGGCACTTACAAGGGCTACCTTATTTATCCGTGCAATGTCCGCAGGGACCTTGCCTCTCCCCGCCTCCCTCCCACCCTCCCTGGCTAATCTAAATCCCTCCCCCTCCCACTTCTATCTATATATTCCCCGAGGCGGCATTTCTAATTAAAATACTCTGTGCGGTCTTAAAAACCACCTAACTGGTATGTAAATTGCGTAAATGACCTACTACACATGCGTGGTAAGTCATTTACTAAGGATCCATACCTAAGAAGCGACTGCTTCTAAAGTGTGAATACGGTTCAATGTTTCAATGTTTCATCTGAGCTCAGGCTGTCAGCAGCTTTGTGGACTTAAATGTGCCCTGCTGCTGGTACAAATGCTTGGTGTAAACTGTGTAAACTTACATCAACATTCGGATTGGAAATAAGTTAATTTTAGTGAACACACCCTTAATATACCTATATTAAATTAGACCACCTGTAAAAAATATACCAAATGTGGGCACGAAAATATATCACAAATTAAGACCAGTGATAAATGTTAGTGTGCAATCTAATAAAATATTAAATAAAAATGAAGACAGGAACAGCGCTCCCTATTTCTACCACATTTACTAAAAGTTTCTCTTTAACAATATTCAGAGAAAGCTTAATAAATATCCATTAAAAGTCCCCCCCAAAAAATGTTTACAATGGTGTAAAGTTTATTTGTTTCTTTCCTTTTAATGGGTCAAAAAACTTCAAGGCGTAATCTTCACAGATTTTTACACAAAGAAATTTCAATACCCGTATTAAAGAGGAATGCAATTATAGTACAGCTGGAAAATAAATCGTAAACATAATTATTTTAGATTTACACTCACATTTAGGAGCTTTTTGGTAACGTTTAGCAAATTAAAAAACTCGAGGTAATGAGCAATCCTCCTGTTCTTGGTAAGTTTCTCCCAAATAAAATGTAACAAAAAAATGAAAATCCAATGGTGTAGTATGTTTACTCAGGAGGATATTAAAAACTAGAGATACAGTCACATTTCATGTGTCCTTGGGCCTGATCCAGCGCTACGAAAATTCGCACGACGGGCGAATGCGAACGTACGCTCGGGCGTATCAACCTACACGCCCCTAGCACTCCCATAGTAAAGTCCCTGCTTACGGCGGCTATACCCTACACTGGGTACGACCGTCGGCCGTACGAAAATTCGCAGAAAATACGCTGAGAAAATACGCTTAGCACGCCCATACTGTACAATTTAAATGGCTATCCCCGCCTCCCTGTAGTAAAACGGGCGCCCAGCCGACCATCGTAAAAAAAATACGCCCAGCGAGCGAAAAATACGCTAACGATACGCCCGCTATTCGCTCATGACGCTCGGGCGACCGGAAGCTGTCATACTGGGCATGCGCATTGCGAATTTTTTGCCGAAAATTCGCATACGCTCGTCGTACGCTCGCTTGCGAGCGTTGCTCTGGATCATGCCCCTTGTATATATAGTTTTCTCTGATTCTCCTTCTTCTTCCGAGAGTCTTCCTCTAATTATTTTCTGGAGTGTGGTTTAATTAATGGAAGAGAAAGATCACAACAAACATAGTGTAACTCTTTCAAAATATCAAAAGTTCAAATGCACTCCAGATTACTCACACTTTGAAGGCTGATTATTTCACATATAAATAACTTATAGACCGCACTAGCAAGCTAAATAACGGGTGCTACCTGCTGGTTCAAGATTAAACATAAAAAAGAAATTGGGGACCAGCTAATGGGTACCCCAATATTAAAAAAATATTGAAAAAAACACACAGAAGACAAAAGAAATATTAAAAATAGCTCAGCAGAATTTTACAGTGATTAAGGGGTTAATCAACATTGAGACAATGGAAATTATTTGCATTCAAATCGGTTACTATAAGATGCATCAATTAAGCATACAAAATAAGCAAAAAATCACTCCATTATCCACAATAAAAGACAAGCAAAGCAGGGTATTAAAATGAGAGGATCATATTAGTGAAGACTCCTAATCTAAAAGGAGGGATACTGACCCTAATTCAGAGCCCCTAGAAACCTCACGGTTTTGCTTCTTCCGTTCCCAGGAAGGTACACTTACCCTGCACTTATTCTAATCCCGTGAGTCTCACAAGTATTAAAAGATATCAGCTGCCGATGTCAGACGGCATGTCCGCTGCACAAGGACAGCCAAGTAGTACTCCCAACGCACGTTTTGTTCAAATGAACTTCTTCCTGGGGATAGCATGATCAGGTGAGTTATTGTAGGCGGGTTTTTAAATGCTGATTAGCCAATCAATAACATGTCACAGCACCTGGAGGTGAATGCTGAGATACAGCAGGAGAAATGTACTGAAAAAAAGGGGAAAAATATGTTAGAAATAAAGTGATATATAATTTAATTTAATTTAAAGTGGTTAAGAGTCAGAAGCTGCAGTAATAATCATTGGAATAATGCACCTGTATAGCACAGTGAGCTAGAAATAACAAATCTACCCGTCCTAAATGCTGCTCACCAAGGGAGAGCTACTTCCCTAATATGATAAGAACAAATGGAATAAAAAGGAGAG
>WWET01007259.1:3439-24061 GCA_011038615.1 Limnodynastes dumerilii
CTGATGTGAAGTGATTTTAGTGCTTATGGGGAAGTCTGGAAACGCTTTGGGGATTAGTTGTGATAATTGCACGTTTTATTGCTGGGGAGCTGTAGGTATTTCGGATATTAATAGTGCTACTCGTCTGTATTTATGTCTCATACAAGCTACGCAGTGTGGTCTGTGTGTTGTTCATTCTCCATTTACAGAGAAAACCTCCTCAAAGTGAACCCAGGGAGTAAGAAGGAAGAAACAGAGCGGTAAACACGCCGCCAATTTATTATTATTATTATTATTATTATTATCATCATCATCATCATCACAGTGTGTACGGGAAGTGAACATGAAAGACGTGGATTGTGGGGAGCAGCGATCTCGCCATTACCAGAGCTGCGACTCTTCAGGAAGTCTCAGGAATTCCAGTTTCATCTCAGGTTCCTGCCTGGTTTATTTATAAAACCACAGACTTTAGTGACCATGAGGGAATTAATCCACAAAATGCTGGGATTAGTGTTGGGGGGCTGGACGCCCTGTTTCTTGCGCAGGGTGTAGGGAAGGGAGGGGGCAATGGCCTTACCGTTCTCTGCCTACTCAGCAGATAGGAGCCCGGGTAGAATTACACAGAACGCCGCTTACACCTCTCCTAATTAGGAGAAAGCTAAGCAATGTGAGATCCCATCCAATAACTTCCAGAATATTAAATAGTGCTATCTATCCCCACATCAGCAAAATCAGACACCTTCCCGGGCTTCACCTTGGTGAAGAGTCCCCTTTCATATATAACCAGCTAAAGTGCAGATTCCAGAATCCTGCAACGTAATTCACATGCACCAAAATCTCCAAACTCAGACACTAAAACAGTGACAGTATCTACAAAAATATTTACAGAAATATCTACCAAATATCTACTAAAATATTTACAAAAATATCTACTATAATATCTTCAAAATATCTACAAAAATATTTACTATAACATCTACCAAAATATCTACCATAATATCTACTGCAACATCTACTAAAATATTTACAAAAATATCTACTATAATATCTTCCAAATATCTACAAAAAATATCTACTATAATATCAACCAAAATATATACCATAATATCTACTGCAACATCTACCAAATATCTACTAAAATATTTACAAAAATATCTACTATAATATCTACTAAAATATCTAATATAATATCTTCCAAATATCTACAAAAATATTTACTGTAACATCTATCAAAATATCTACCATAATATCTACTGCAACATCTACCAAATATCTACTAAAATATTTACAAAAATATCTACTAAAATATCTACTATAATATCTTCCAAATATCTACAAAAAATATCTACTATAATATCTACCAAAATATCTACTATAATATCTACTATAATATCTACTATAATATCTACTACACAATCTACCAAATATGTACTAAAATATTTACAAAAATATCTACTATAATGTCTACTAAAATATCTACTAAAATAGTTACAAAAATATCTACTATAATATCTTACAAATATCTACTAAAATATTTACAAAAATATCTACTAAAATATCTACTATAATATCTTCCAAATATCTACTAAAATATCTTCCAAGCATCTACTAAAATATGTACTTTAATATCTACCAAATATCTACTAAAATATCTTCCAAACATCTACTAAAATATCTATTATAATATCAACTAAAATATCTACTAAAAATATCTACTATAATGTCTATTAAAATATCTACTAAAATAGTTACAAAAATATCTACTATAATATCTACCAAATATCTACTAAAATATCTACTAAAATATCTACTAAAATATCTACTAAAATATCTTCCAAACATTTACTAAAATATCTACCAAATATCTACTAAAATATCCACCAAAATCTCTACTAAAATATTTACTAAAATATCTACCAAATATCTAGTAAATTGTTTACTAAAATATCTACTAAATATCTACCAAATATCTAGTAAATTATCTACTAAAATATCTGCTAAATATAGATGACTACTAAATATCTACCAATTATTTACCAAAATATGTACAAACAAATCTACAAAATATCTACCAAATATCTAAACATAGGTCACCAGATAGGTTGCATTCTCAGTGATGTCACTGGCTCCTAGTGACCAGATAAACTGCACTCTCAGTGATGTCACTGGCTGCTAGTGACTGGATAGGCTGCATTCTCAATGATGTCACTGGCTCCTAGTGACTGCATAGGCTGCACTCTCAATGATGTCACTGGCTCCTAGTGACTGCATAGGCTGTACTCTCAATGATGTCACTGGCTCCTAGTGACTGGACAGGCTGCATTCTCAGTGATGTCACTGACTTCTAGTGACTGGACAGGCTGCATACTTAGTGATATCACTGGCTCCTAGTGACTGGACAGGATGCACTCTCAGTGATGTCAGTGGCTCCTAGTGACTGGATAGACTGCACTCTCAGTGATGTCAGTGGCTCCCAGTGACTGGATAGACTGCACTCTCAGTGAAGTCACTGGCTCCTAGTGATATAAGTGACATTTTAGGACATTGTACCTCATGGCTTCTATCATCTTTACTGATTGCTCCCAGTATATGCAGGGCTGTGTTCTGAGGATAGACAGCTTCCTCTATGAGTAGGTGATGTTGGGAGCACTTTAAAGAATCATTCCTGACCATAAATAATGCTCTGAGAATACTAATTATTTTACAGTTCTTTTCCTTTGTCCATCTTGAGTTGAGCTTTGAAGGGATAAAAAAATGCATCTGAAGTTTAGAGATCAAAGCGCAGACACCCACTGTTTCAGGACCGCGTGCGATAAATCACAGCGCACGGAATGAAGGAAAAGACAGCACCAATCTAACTCTGTAAGTGAGCGTCCATTTCCCAGCTCCTAAATAACTTACAGACCGGCCCAGCAAATCGCAGCACAGTGCCGCACGCCAGGAATATTTGCCGGGAGAGGAATGTAAATTGCTTTTGTCAGTGATTTGAGAAGAAGAAACATCAGTGCGTAAAAATAAAACCCTTCAATGCCATGTCTTTCCTGGGAGCGGCGTCCACATTTGTAAGAAATTATCTGTCAGAAACAAATCAATGCCTGCAATAACTGCGTGAGAACAGACATGGCCCCTGCTTTATATAGCAGATCGGGGCCTCCCATGTGACCCACCAATCGCCTGTATCTGCTGTAGAGGCCATCTCCGACACTGATACAGTCACCGGCTCAGTCGCGGCTGTATCGATGCCGTCAGGGTAATCGCGGCTGTATCGATGCCGTCAGGGTAATCGCGGCTGTATCCATGCCGTCAGGGTAATCGCGGCTGTATCCATGCCGGCAGGGTAATCGAGGTTGTTTCGATGCAGACAGGGTAATCGCGGCTGTATCGATGCAGACAGGGTAATCGCGGCTGTATCGATGCCGTCAGGGTAATCGCGGCTGTATCGATGCCGTCAGGTTAATCGCGGCTGTATCGATGCCGGCAGGGTAATCGCGGCCTGTTTCGATGCCGGCAGGGGAATCGCGGCCTGTATTGATGCCGGCAGAGTAATCGCGGCCTGTATCGATGCCGGCAGGGTAATCGTAATAGTGATGATAATAATAATAGTGATAATAATAATAACAGTAATAATAACAGTGATAATAATAGTGATGATAATAATAATAATAATAATAGTGATAATAATAAAGATAATAACAGTAATAATAAAGATAATTGGCTGGATGCAGAACTACGTCCGTCTTCCATAGGCGGATATAAATCAATGAACAATAGCTACTGCGCATGCGTAGCAGCTATTGTACGTAATCTGTGTATCGTTTCGATACATAGATTGCGTATATGCGGTCTTTTAGATAACAGTATAACAGTAGATAACAGTAGATAACGGTAATAATAATAATAGTGATAATAATAATAAAGATAATAACAGTAATAATAATATTAGTGATGATAATAATAATAATAATAATAATAATAATAATAATGTAGGTTCTGGGTGTTGATCTTGATAAGTCCCCGGGGAAGCGCATCCCTCTCATCCGTGTTGTGGCTACTGTCCTATAAACATTTCTGCTATCAGGGGACATAGGTAGCGTTACAGAGATTGCGCAGGCGGTCAGAGGAGCGCTGTGCTGGGGCGCCACCTCACACACCAATTATCTGCAGGCCGGACACACAAGCCATTGTTTCGGTACCGTTTTTAGCGTGCTAATTTATAGGTTGCCTTTTCCTGCAGGCACAGAGGCCATTTTACGCTTTAACCCCGCGAGTGCCGGGGAAGAAGAAGGAGAAGGCTCCAGCGAGACATTATCCAGGCCCTCCCCACACTAAGCCCCCTGCTCCCGCTTTCCCAGGACTTCATTACATCCCTGGATCTGGAACAGGTGCGGAATATTAGCCCTCATATGTATTTCAATAAGTGGCAAATAACAGAAATGACAGGGCGGGGTGCAGGGGAACTCACCACAAAATGTGCCGTAACCATGGAGAGGGGCCACCAGGCCGGCTACGGGGGATCGAGCCTGAGAAGAACACCAGGAACACAACGATTTTACCTTATCACAGGCCCTGGACACAGAGACGGCGGCGCCACTAATAACCGCTACCGACAAAGTCCCAGTCCATCACCCTTATGATTCTGGTGTTATCACCAGGCCGAGATGGCGACACGGTCACATACGGTGCCAGTAACAGAACATTTACCACCATGGTAAGAATCCATGGCTATCACCGCTGATAATAAACGCAATCATTTGTATTTCTGATTACACACAGACGGGGGGGGGCTGTAGGAAGCGCAGATGTGGAAGGATTTGGGGACAGATTACAGGCAGATGATTGGATGAGTGGCAGCGCTGAGAGCGATTGGGCGATAACCTCTGCCACAAGCTAACATGGGCTCTTAGACCACTGACAGTGATTCTATCAGTACTGATTGGATCATTTCCGGGTCTATCTCAGTATCACATGTCCGGTAACGCCGCAGCTGCTGGTTCCCGTGTGATCCGCATATTCAGAGTTATGTGTAGCAATGTCTGCATAGCTCTACAGCTGAGCATGTAATTCACCTTTCTGCCTTCCGTGCAGAGGGGGCGCTGCAGGACATGGATGGGATACTGCCACGGTAAAAAGCTAAAAATAAGAGTGAAATGTTCTTATATGGCAAAATTTACCATATTTGATGCATTAGATGGAAATATTTTTACTTTAAGTGTATCTTTACTGAAAGCATAACCCAGGATGCCTTTATATTTCTATATTGTTAATAGAGCAGTAGAGAAACTGAACGATGAACACTGGCAGCTGACCGGTTACGGCTCTGGTCTGTATACCCCAGACATCAGCGCAATGCTCACGTGCGCAATTATTTCTTTCCGTGGTCACACCTAGGCCCCATAAACTCAGCGGAACAGTCTCAGCGAATGAGTGGCAGCATCCCTGCGTCCCCTTCTTGCGGAGTCCCATGGTGGTGTGTCTGCCCGGGCGTTATTTGTTAAATCTGTTTTCCTGTTTGCTCATTTGAAGCCAGCGCCACTGAATGATTAAACGGTGGAGCGTGGCCGCTCGCACTGCGGTCTGTGGCTGTCTATAATAAGGTCTGTTTATATAGACAGGGTGTGCGGAAGTCTGCTGTGCTCTGCGGCTCCTACGACACACATACTATGGCAGCGACATTCTATTTAAGACAAAGCCATTCGTAGTTATAGAGGAGTTATAGAGGAGTTATAGGAGAAGTTATAGGAGAAGTTATAGAGGAGTTATAGAGGAGTTATAGGAGAAGTTATAGAGGAGTTATAGAGGAGTTATAGGAGGAGTTATAGGAGAAGTTAGAGGAATTATAGAGGAGTTATAGAGAAGTTATAGATGAATTATAGAGGAGTTATAGAGGAGTTATAAAGGAATTATAGAGAAGTTATAGAGGAGTTATAGGATGAGTTATAGGAGAAGTTATAGAGGAGTAATAGGAGAAGTTATAGAGGAGTAATAGGAGAAGTTATAGAGGAGTTATAGGAGAAGTTATAAAGAAGTTACAAAGAAGTTATAGAGGAGTTATAGGAGAAGTTATAGGAGAAGTTATAGAGAAGTTATAGAGAAGTTATAGAGAAGTTATAGAGGAGTTATAGAGAAGTTATAGAGAAGTTATAGAGAAGTTATAGAGAAGTTATAGAGAAGTTATAGGAGAAGTTATAGGAGAAGTTATAGAGGAAGTTATAGAGGAGTTATAGAGGAGTTATAGAGGAGTTATAGGAGAAGTTATAGGAGAAGTTATAGAGGAGTTATAGGAGAAGTTATAGGAGAAGTTATAGGAGAAGTTATAAAGAAGTTATAGAGCAGTTATAGGAGAAGTTATAGAGGAGTTATAGGAGAAGTTATAAAGGAGTTATAGGAGAAGTTATAGATGAATTACAGAGGAGTTATAGAGAGGTTATAAAGGAGTTATAGAGAAGTTATAAATGAATTATAGAGGAGTTATAAAGGAGTTCAACACAAATGCCAATTACCGGACACTGGCACCTCCTGACATATAAGCTATGAGCTGGGAAAATTAGGGGAAAAGTGGGGTATGAAATAGCCACACAGACACAAAAATTAGGATACGTCGAACCCTGATAACCAGAAGACAGGAGTCAGGGGTCCTGCCATGGAGGTCCAAATTCTAATGCAAACAGAAGACACGTGCCAATGAGCACTGGAGACAGCACTGGACGCAGCACTGGAGAGAGCACTGGACGCAGCACTGGAGAGAGCACTGGAGAGAGCACTGGAGAGAGCACTGGACGCAGCACTGGACGCAGCACTGGATAGAGCACTGGAGACAGCAATGGACGCAGCACTGGACACAGTGGACCGCATTATTTCTGGTGTTTGGGGCGTACAATAGCATTCTACATGATACTGCACTACGAGTACGATGGCCCGGCCCTACTGCACCATGAGTAAGGTTTTTCCGGAATTCATGTGTAACTGTGAGGAATACAGAATATACAGCGGAGACACAAGACGAGATCTACGGTACGGAGTCCGGAGGATCCGCAGGGTCGGTTTCTCTGTCGCTCATAGTGAGGCTGATACTGGAGGCCACAGGAGTAAATCTGTGTATAGAACAATATGTGATCCTCATCCTCTTCTGCGTGTACTACAGTGAGGCCGCATGGTGTCACTGTCACCTGCCTGCACCAGCAGGAAGAAGCACGTTTCCCGATGTCAGGAAGTGTCATGCCCCAACCCATCTCCATGCACAGCCTGTGTTATTCATCTGTCTACTGAGGCCATCAGAAACACAAGAGCAAATTCCAGGATTTGGGGAAAGCTTCAGACATCTCCTGTGTAAATAAATCTCCGTCTCTCATCACCCGGGAGCCGGCCGTCCTTATTGCTTGTTATTATTAGGAGATGGGCAGAATGGGAAAAACAATGGCTTGAGACCAGGAGGATAGACACAAGACGGTCATTCAGACGGGTTACTGCAGCCTCTGCAGAGCCTTCTCTTCCTATACGTTCGTGACAGCTGGACGGTGGCACCAGGAATGTGTTTACAATTACTGAAGGTGCTTTTCAGTTATATAATCCGTGGCTAAAAAGGGGCGATTAGTGTAAGTGTTCAGTAGGAGATTATGGATTCATGAACAATTCTGCCTCTTCCAAATATTGACCATGGGGTGAAGAATGTGACCCCTGACCTCTGAGCCACGGCCATAAGTCCTCATAAGTCCTATAAGCGTATGTTTTCTCAGCTTGATCAGGCTGATTAATAATGTGTATGGACCGGATTCATAATTAGGTCATTTGTGTAAGATTCTTCACCTGTAACATCGGTGAACGTGAAAAGGGCCGGCATTTAATTTACGCATGGCTAAACCCTGACATATAGGTGGCGTTAGCCATGCTAATTAAGTACCGCACACGGACGCAGATCCCGGTGGTTAAGTTAAGGTAGGGTTACATGTAAGTGTCCAGGACTCCATAAGAAGGAGGCGTGACAGGGGCGTGCGTTCCCCTCCTCTGTGCTTAATTACAGATCTCCGTGTTTTATGTTAAGTCGCGGGGAGATCTGAATCAGGTCCGATATCTTTGCTTCCTGACATAACTGAACTAATGTATTACAAAGAAATCCCTAATGATCATTTCTTTGTGAGGGCGAGTTATATGCGCTTGTAGAATTTGACCATTTCTCTTTTGTGTTAAACACATGATGGGCTCAGATAAAATATCGTTCACACTAAATGCATCTCTGGCAAAGGAGTCATCACATGCAAACGTTACACTCTGATAACTACAGACAGATATTTGGGAGCTGAGCACCAGTAGAGATGGGTCCTGTGATCTCTTATGAATTGTGGCCCCAAAAGTTTACTGCATTAATCTCTATATCCCCTTATTAGTAGAAGAAATTTAGACCCTGCTTCCTGCCCTTCTGGGGTATCCATCCAGTCAGCTATCTTACATGATCAGCAGAATAATGCAGACAGCACAATACAACACCCCATACTAGTAGCTGAGTAAGTACATGCCTCTGGCGGGAAGCACATTAACAGCTGTGGCGGATACTCTAGAGATAGGAAGCCACACCGGGTACTGCACACGGAGCACACATTGCAGGGGGAGTTAAAGTATCACAAGTGCATATTCTTCCATTCCTTTGTACTGTAGGTTATGGGTAATTGCAGGATTTGTAAGAGGAATTTCTAGCTAATGCCATCATAGTGTGTGCCCAGCAAGCAGCATGAGACCATATGAGGTCTCCCACTGCTCGGGGTCTAAGAGATGGGATTACAACACAATAATACACATTACGATAGTCGTATTGTCCTTTCTCCATTGCTCTGACCCTCATACATAGCAACCAATACAGTTATATATTGTGAAACGCGCTGCAGACTTTATACACCGGCCGCTGTATCTGTTGCATGAGAATGCAGCGTATATAAAGAGATTCCCATCAGAGACCGACCAGATTACAGATCATCATCATAAGTGACATCATAAGGCAATCATAGCACGAGACACGCACATCGGAGAGAGGTGGCAATGTGCCGGAGGTGCGTAAGTCTCCTGAGATGTAACATCCGCTCATGCGCATACCAGATGTTACACAAGGAGATCCGCATGAAGGGGGGGGCACTAGACTTCCGTATGCCTAAACCCCGCCAGAGGGGTCAGCATAGATATATGACAGGATATGGGGGGTCAGTGTAGATATATGACAGGATATGGGGGGTCAGTGTAGATATATGACAGGATATGGGGGGTCAGTGTAGATATATGACAGGATATGGGGGGTGTCAGTGTAGATATATGACAGGATATGGGGGGGTTGATCTGCCTCTCTCTCTCTCCTCAGCACTCTGCCTCTCTCTCTCTCCTCAGCACTCTGCCTCTCTCTCTCTCCTCAGCACTCTGCCTCTCTCTCTCTCCTCAGCACTCTGCCTCTCTCTCTCTCCTCAGCACTCTGCCTCTCTCTCTCTCCTCAGCACTCTGCCTCTCTCTCTCTCCTCAGCACTCTGCCTCTCTCTCTCTCCTCAGCACTCTGCCTCTCTCTCTCTCCTCAGCACTCTGCCTCTCTCTCTCTCCTCAGCACTCTGCCTCTCTCTCTCTCCTCAGCACTCTGCCTCTCTCTCTCTCCTCAGCACTCTGCCTCTCTCTCTCTCCTCAGCACTCTGCCTCTCTCTCTCTCCTCAGCACTCTGCCTCTCTCTCTCTCCTCAGCACTCTGCCTCTCTCTCTCTCCTCAGCACTCTGCCTCTCTCTCTCTCCTCAGCACTCTGCCTCTCTCTCTCTCCTCAGCACTCTGCCTCTCTCTCTCTCCTCAGCACTCTGCCTCTCTCTCTCTCCTCAGCACTCTGCCTCTCTCTCTCTCCTCAGCACTCTGCCTCTCTCTCTCTCCTCAGCACTCTGCCTCTCTCTCTCTCCTCAGCACTCTGCCTCTCTCTCTCTCCTCAGCACTCTGCCTCTCTCTCTCTCCTCAGCACTCTGCCTCTCTCTCTCTCCTCAGCACTCTGCCTCTCTCTCTCTCCTCAGCACTCTGCCTCTCTCTCTCTCCTCAGCACTCTGCCTCTCTCTCTCTCCTCAGCACTCTGCCTCTCTCTCTCTCCTCAGCACTCTGCCTCTCTCTCTCTCCTCAGCACTCTGCCTCTCTCTCTCTCCTCAGCACTCTGCCTCTCTCTCTCTCCTCAGCACTCTGCCTCTCTCTCTCTCCTCAGCACTCTGCCTCTCTCTCTCTCCTCAGCACTCTGCCTCTCTCTCTCTCCTCAGCACTCTGCCTCTCTCTCTCTCCTCAGCACTCTGCCTCTCTCTCTCTCCTCAGCACTCTGCCTCTCTCTCTCTCCTCAGCACTCTGCCTCTCTCTCTCTCCTCAGCACTCTGCCTCTCTCTCTCTCCTCAGCACTCTGCCTCTCTCTCTCTCCTCAGCACTCTGCCTCTCTCTCTCTCCTCAGCACTCTGCCTCTCTCTCTCTCCTCAGCACTCTGCCTCTCTCTCTCTCCTCAGCACTCTGCCTCTCTCTCTCTCCTCAGCACTCTGCCTCTCTCTCTCTCCTCAGCACTCTGCCTCTCTCTCTCTCCTCAGCACTCTGCCTCTCTCTCTCTCCTCAGCACTCTGCCTCTCTCTCTCTCCTCAGCACTCTGCCTCTCTCTCTCTCCTCAGCACTCTGCCTCTCTCTCTCTCCTCAGCACTCTGCCTCTCTCTCTCTCCTCAGCACTCTGCCTCTCTCTCTCTCCTCAGCACTCTGCCTCTCTCTCTCTCCTCAGCACTCTGCCTCTCTCTCTCTCCTCAGCACTCTGCCTCTCTCTCTCTCCTCAGCACTCTGCCTCTCTCTCTCTCCTCAGCACTCTGCCTCTCTCTCTCTCCTCAGCACTCTGCCTCTCTCTCTCTCCTCAGCACTCTGCCTCTCTCTCTCTCCTCAGCACTCTGCCTCTCTCTCTCTCCTCAGCACTCTGCCTCTCTCTCTCTCCTCAGCACTCTGCCTCTCTCTCTCTCCTCAGCACTCTGCCTCTCTCTCTCTCCTCAGCACTCTGCCTCTCTCTCTCTCCTCAGCACTCTGCCTCTCTCTCTCTCCTCAGCACTCTGCCTCTCTCTCTCTCCTCAGCACTCTGCCTCTCTCTCTCTCCTCAGCACTCTGCCTCTCTCTCTCTCCTCAGCACTCTGCCTCTCTCTCTCTCCTCAGCACTCTGCCTCTCTCTCTCTCCTCAGCACTCTGCCTCTCTCTCTCTCCTCAGCACTCTGCCTCTCTCTCTCTCCTCAGCACTCTGCCTCTCTCTCTCTCCTCAGCACTCTGCCTCTCTCTCTCTCCTCAGCACTCTGCCTCTCTCTCTCTCCTCAGCACTCTGCCTCTCTCTCTCTCCTCAGCACTCTGCCTCTCTCTCTCTCCTCAGCACTCTGCCTCTCTCTCTCTCCTCAGCACTCTGCCTCTCTCTCTCTCCTCAGCACTCTGCCTCTCTCTCTCTCCTCAGCACTCTGCCTCTCTCTCTCTCCTCAGCACTCTGCCTCTCTCTCTCTCCTCAGCACTCTGCCTCTCTCTCTCTCCTCAGCACTCTGCCTCTCTCTCTCTCCTCAGCACTCTGCCTCTCTCTCTCTCCTCAGCACTCTGCCTCTCTCTCTCTCCTCAGCACTCTGCCTCTCTCTCTCTCCTCAGCACTCTGCCTCTCTCTCTCTCCTCAGCACTCTGCCTCTCTCTCTCTCCTCAGCACTCTGCCTCTCTCTCTCTCCTCAGCACTCTGCCTCTCTCTCTCTCCTCAGCACTCTGCCTCTCTCTCTCTCCTCAGCACTCTGCCTCTCTCTCTCTCCTCAGCACTCTGCCTCTCTCTCTCTCCTCAGCACTCTGCCTCTCTCTCTCTCCTCAGCACTCTGCCTCTCTCTCTCTCCTCAGCACTCTGCCTCTCTCTCTCTCCTCAGCACTCTGCCTCTCTCTCTCTCCTCAGCACTCTGCCTCTCTCTCTCTCCTCAGCACTCTGCCTCTCTCTCTCTCCTCAGCACTCTGCCTCTCTCTCTCTCCTCAGCACTCTGCCTCTCTCTCTCTCCTCAGCACTCTGCCTCTCTCTCTCTCCTCAGCACTCTGCCTCTCTCTCTCTCCTCAGCACTCTGCCTCTCTCTCTCTCCTCAGCACTCTGCCTCTCTCTCTCTCCTCAGCACTCTGCCTCTCTCTCTCTCCTCAGCACTCTGCCTCTCTCTCTCTCCTCAGCACTCTGCCTCTCTCTCTCTCCTCAGCACTCTGCCTCTCTCTCTCTCCTCAGCACTCTGCCTCTCTCTCTCTCCTCAGCACTCTGCCTCTCTCTCTCTCCTCAGCACTCTGCCTCTCTCTCTCTCCTCAGCACTCTGCCTCTCTCTCTCTCCTCAGCACTCTGCCTCTCTCTCTCTCCTCAGCACTCTGCCTCTCTCTCTCTCCTCAGCACTCTGCCTCTCTCTCTCTCCTCAGCACTCTGCCTCTCTCTCTCTCCTCAGCACTCTGCCTCTCTCTCTCTCCTCAGCACTCTGCCTCTCTCTCTCTCCTCAGCACTCTGCCTCTCTCTCTCTCCTCAGCACTCTGCCTCTCTCTCTCTCCTCAGCACTCTGCCTCTCTCTCTCTCCTCAGCACTCTGCCTCTCTCTCTCTCCTCAGCACTCTGCCTCTCTCTCTCTCCTCAGCACTCTGCCTCTCTCTCTCTCCTCAGCACTCTGCCTCTCTCTCTCTCCTCAGCACTCTGCCTCTCTCTCTCTCCTCAGCACTCTGCCTCTCTCTCTCTCCTCAGCACTCTGCCTCTCTCTCTCTCCTCAGCACTCTGCCTCTCTCTCTCTCCTCAGCACTCTGCCTCTCTCTCTCTCCTCAGCACTCTGCCTCTCTCTCTCTCCTCAGCACTCTGCCTCTCTCTCTCTCCTCAGCACTCTGCCTCTCTCTCTCTCCTCAGCACTCTGCCTCTCTCTCTCTCCTCAGCACTCTGCCTCTCTCTCTCTCCTCAGCACTCTGCCTCTCTCTCTCTCCTCAGCACTCTGCCTCTCTCTCTCTCCTCAGCACTCTGCCTCTCTCTCTCTCCTCAGCACTCTGCCTCTCTCTCTCTCCTCAGCACTCTGCCTCTCTCTCTCTCCTCAGCACTCTGCCTCTCTCTCTCTCCTCAGCACTCTGCCTCTCTCTCTCTCCTCAGCACTCTGCCTCTCTCTCTCTCCTCAGCACTCTGCCTCTCTCTCTCTCCTCAGCACTCTGCCTCTCTCTCTCTCCTCAGCACTCTGCCTCTCTCTCTCTCCTCAGCACTCTGCCTCTCTCTCTCTCCTCAGCACTCTGCCTCTCTCTCTCTCCTCAGCACTCTGCCTCTCTCTCTCTCCTCAGCACTCTGCCTCTCTCTCTCTCCTCAGCACTCTGCCTCTCTCTCTCTCCTCAGCACTCTGCCTCTCTCTCTCTCCTCAGCACTCTGCCTCTCTCTCTCTCCTCAGCACTCTGCCTCTCTCTCTCTCCTCAGCACTCTGCCTCTCTCTCTCTCCTCAGCACTCTGCCTCTCTCTCTCTTTCTCCTCAGCACTCTCTCTCTCTCTCCTCAGCACTCTGCCTCTCTCTCTCTCCTCAGCACTCTGCCTCTCTCTCTCTCCTCAGCACTCTGCCTCTCTCTCCTCAGCACTCTGCCTCTCTCTCCTCAGCACTCTGTCTCTCTCTCCTCAGCACTCTCTCTCTCCTCAGCACTCTGTCTCTCTCACTCTCTCCTCAGCACTCTGTCTCTCTCACTCTCTCCTCAGCACTCTGTCTCTCTCCTCAGCACTCTGTCTCTCTCTCTCTCCTCAGCACTCTGTCTCTCTCTCTCCTCAGCACTCGGCCTCACTCTCTCTCCTCAGCACTGTCTCTCTCCTCAGCACTCTGCCTCTCTCTCCTCAGCACTCTGTCTCTCTCTCCTCAGCACTCTGTCTCTCTCTCCTCAGCACTCTGCCTCTCTCACTCTCTCCTCAGCACTCTGCCTCTCTCACTCTCTCCTCAGCACTCTCTCTCTCTCTCTCTCTCCTCAGCACTCTGCCTCTCTCTCTTTCTCTCCTCAGCACTCTGTCTCTCTCTCTCTCCTCAGCACTCTGTCTCTCTCTCCTCAGCACTCTCTCTCCTCAGCACTCTGTCTCTCTCTCTCTCCTCAGCACTCTGCCTCTCTCTCCTCAGCACTCTGTCTCTCTCTCCCTAGCACTCTGTCTTTCACTCCCCAGCACTCTGCCTCTCTCACTCTCTCCTCAGCACCTCAGCATGACGCCTCTGATCCTGATTCCCAAACCAATTTAACCTTCAATATTAACATACTGGTGCCCCCCCTGCGCCTTGTGCGGCCCTCCTATCACACACCTTTAGTTATGGCTCTGGTGCTGGGGACCGTGATAGGACAGGGAAAGGTGTGTTGCAGAACACGTGCATGTGATCATGACACGTCTGCTTTGTATGACCATTGTGTCATGTCCCGGGACGGGTTTCTGGTCCCCTCGCGCTGGTGGAATTCTCTGTGAAGTTCTGGGAGGATGATGTGGGAATTTTCAGAGGCATTTTTAGGGTGACCCCTGCGCCCCTCTACAGATGACTCCTAATTATTTGCAGTGCCTGAAGTCGGACCTTTGGACGGATGGGAAATCCGATTCTCTGGCAGGCGATGAAAAATCAAAGGCGAGGAGGACGGGGAATGAGTAATGGCTGCAACCAGCTACAAAGGGGAATGCACCAAGGAATAGGCAACCGGATCGTGGCCTTAATTCTCCAGGACACCTGGGCAGTCGCCACGTCTTCCACGGAAACCAGATGTTGGCAGCCAGATAATTGTATCAAAGGAGCCTGCACCCCGTGTCATGGACGCTGATTGTCATCGTCACGTGATCTATAATAATGGTCATGTGATGCAGCTTCTCCTTGTCCATGATGTTCCAGTGTTTGTTTAATGGTGGCTGTTACCGGGGTTACGATCCATTGAAAGTCGCATAAGGAGCCGTGATTTAGGGTCTCCCGCGGCACTGCAGATTGGTGCGGGGTGGGAAGCGTATGGCTCTATTAATAGGTTCTTTAAGGGTATATTTATATGGAGATTCGTGTGATTTATTGGCAATGGGCCAGATCCTGCGTACTCTAGTCGCTGACGTAAAATCGCCAATTTGTATGTACTGCACGGCAGATGTTACACAACGTAACTCTGATTGCACGTAGCTTCAGCGTAAATACGAACGAAGGGGCGGGTCTTCCATACGACACCCGGAAATACGCTTGTACGTCAATGCATTACGTACGTCTGTGTTTACGCTTGGAAAAGTTAAGGTAGGGTTTGGCAAACGGAAATCGAGTATAGGACGTACAAGCGAGGAGACGGAGGGGCGGAACTGTCATTGGTGCAACGCCACCGGGACCCGTGCCCATGCTGACACAAGGGCCCGCAGCCGTCAACACCGCACCACCGAAGCTCCTCACCGGGTTACCTGGGATATCATCAGGGCCATAGTTTTTGCACCTGGGCACACAACCCTCTAGTGCGGACAGGGGTGATGGACTGCCAGAGGTGTGAATCGGGCCCTGAGACTGTAAGCTCCTGTGGTGTGTAATATAACTACATAGAAAGCCTGGGGCCAGTCAGAGAGCCAGGAATTCCCAGTGTCCCCGGAGAGTAACAGAGGAGCCTCCTCGAGTTGTCACCACCCCGTCAGTCTGTCCCTGGTTTTCCATTAGGCTGCCGGGCCGTGACCTCTGTTGGTAAAACACTTGTAATGACTTCCTCTCCGACAATAACTTCCCCTAATTGCCGAGAGCGTTAATTAACGAGCCACTTGTTAGCATGTCGTTACGCAAGGGTCATGATTATCTTTGTCACTAGACTATTTACAACGATAACTACCCAATTCCCAGTGGGCCCATTCAACATGACGGCCATCTATCAACGGGCCAGCAAAATATCCCACAGCATGTGTCCCAACACGTCAACCGCCATGACAGCCGAAAACTGCAGGGCGCTCGGCTAGTAGAAGAGATAGATGGGAGCCCCTGAGGCCACACTGATGTCACCGGCCTTCAAACTAAGGCCAACAAGCCAAGATACCCCGGTACTAGGCTCCAATCATCCACATCACAGATCATTCCAGCGGCCCTAAAGGTTCATGTTGCCCTTGGAGCGGTCAGTAATGGCCGACATCCCCTGTGTGTTGTTATAGATTGTGACACTTGTGTATGATGTTGTGGGTGGGGAAAGACACTATTCTTTAAACACATTACTGAATAGTGATATTTGGGAGAGGTGCGGTGCCGTTTCTTGTCTTGCAGGCCGCTAGCGATTATCGTTGTCCGCTTTGCTGTTGCCGTGGTGACATTTAGATTTGCAAAATGACCATTTCTGATCGGATTCATTGGAAACAGTGGACCGGACCCGGGAATCCTCTGAGCAGTTGTACTGTAAAAGATCTGTGGATGCGATTTGCGAAATGCTCAGACCGACGCATCTTTCAAACCAAGATGATTGGTGACTGTATGATCCTGATCATGGACACTGTGAGATCTGATTGGATGGGGAGCCTCCTGACGGTAATTGTCACCTGTGACCAGCAGCCGGGGGGGGGGGGGACAGGTCATGTCTATAGCAAGACCCCATAACTATGTCTCCAGTCCCAAGACCCTGGCGTCAGAGTGTGGACACACTGTGAATACAGAGGCACCCCTATACAGAGGCATCCCCTATAGACACACAATACAGAGGCATCCCCTATGCAGAGGCATCCCTATAGACACACAATACAGAGGCATCCCCTATAGACACACAATGCAGAGGCATTCCCTATAGACACACAATGCAGAGGAATCCCCTATAGACACACAATACAGAGGCATCCCCTACAGCACACAATACAGAGGCATCCCCAATAGACACACAATAGAGAGGCAACCAATATACAGAGGCAACCCCTATAGACACACAATACAGAGGCATCCCCTATAGACACACAATACAGAGGCATCCCCTATAAACTCACAATACAGAGGCATCCCCTACAGACACACAATACAGAGGCATCCCCTATACAGAGGCATCCCCTATAGACTTACAATACAGAGGCATCCGCTATAGACTCACAATACAGAGGCACCCCCTATACAGAGGCATCCTCTATAGACACACAATACAGAGGCATCCCCTATAGACTCACAATACAGAGGCATCCCCTATCGACACACAATACAGAGGCATCCCCTATAGACACACAATACAGAGGCATCTTCTATAGACTCACAATACAGAGGCATCCCCTGTACAGAGGCATCACCTACAGACACACAATACAGAGGCATCCCCTACAGACACACAATACAGAGGCATCCCCTATATCTATCTATCTATCTATCTATCTATCTATCTATCTATCTATCTATCTATCTATCTATCTCATATCTATCTATCTATCTCATATCTACCTATCTATCTCATATCTATCTATCTATCTATCTTAGTGCTCCGCAACCGGTGTTGCTGCTAGGTGTGCCACAGGCCTGCCACACACACCAAGCTGTGTGTGTGTATGATAAAGGGGGCACAGTGTGTGTGTGTATGAGGAAGGGACACTGTGTGTGTATGATGAAGGGGGCACAGTGTGTGTGTGTGTGTGTGTATGATGAAGGGGGCACAGTGTGTGTGTATGGTGAAGGGGCACAGTGTGTGTGTATGGTGAAGGGGCACAGTGTGTGTATGGTGAAGGGGCACAGTGTGTGATAAAGGGGTAACAGTCTGTATGTATGGTGAAGGTGAACAGTGTGTGTGTGTATAGTGAAGGGCACAGTGTGTGTGCATGGTGAAGGGGCACAGTGTGTGATGAAGGGGTAACAGTTGAAGGGGACACAGTGTGATAATAAAGGGGGTTGATTAAAAGTTGTAGTTCAAAGCTAACATTGTTAATTTTAGTTATAAGGAAAAAAAAACATTATTAGCTGCAATGTTAAATTTATCAAATATAAAATAACCTGCTATTTGTAAATTTTTGCTTTTGGTGTGCCACGGAATTCTGGGAAGGGCTTAGGTGCGCCGAGGGTGAAAAAAGGTTGAGGAGCACTGATCTATCTATCTATCTATCTATCTATCTATCTATCTATCTATCTATCTATCTATCCAATCATCCATCCACACATACACATACATGGACATAAATATACACTCACACCGTAGGCGTCAAAATGGAGGGCAAGGGGACATCTCGCCCCAAAATATGAAGGGGCTTCATCCAGTGGCGTGACAGTGTGGGGTGCCAGCAGAGGGTTGCCCAGGGATAGCGCCAGGCAGTGTCTGTGTATTCCTCTGTCAGCGTCTCCTCTCATTTGGGGTGGTTATAGCACTGTCTGTTTACCCATAAGATCCGTGATCACCACACTATACCTCATATTGGGATTAACCACATATACCCCAGTGAGAAGATACTAGTTTTAATTTCATTTTATACCTCCTTGATTTTTGATTATTTCTAAGTGAGGTGCACTTGATATTGGTTTTAGCCACCTACATATACTGTGAGGAGTCATATCCCCATTTATATATATATATGTATTAGGGTTGTTGCTATCTTTCTTTTTATTTGAATACTACTAACCATTGTTATCTGTTCTTGTTTTTATCGTTTCTTTCCTCCACTTACCACAATTTTGAGTATTCATCTACTCACGGACATTATTATTCATCTTGGACATTTATAACACCTGTGTGCCGCTGTATATCCCAGTCTTTTGGGGTGTCTAGTCATTTATTAGAGTTTTCTCCTTATTTCTGTATTTTGCATTGTTTTAAGGTTTAGGACTCCTTAGGGATGAGAGCTGCTGCAGATATTTAGTAGCGCTTTTAAAATGGTATAACCCCTATTTTTTTATGTACACACATTCATATATACATACATACATACACACCCTAACACACACATTCATGAACATATAGACACATACATACCCACGTACATGGACATTTACACACACAATCATGGACACATACATACACACACACATATATATAGACATATACATACATGGACATATACACACACACACACGGACATATATACATACATACACACACATGCATAGACATATACACACACACACACATACATACATACTGTACACAGGGACTAATATACATACACACAAACAAACACATGGACATATATATATACACACACACACATGGACATGCATACATACATACATACATGGACATATAGATACACACATACATACACACACACACACACATAGACTTATATATACACACATACATACACATGCACACACATGCTTATATACACACAATACATGGACTTATATACATACATACACATACACACACGTGCTTCTATACACACAATACATGGACTTATATACATACATACACATACACACGTGCTTATATACACACAATACATGGACTTATATACATACATACACATACATACACGTGCTTATATGCACACAATACATGGACTTATATACATACATACACATACACACACGTGCTTATATGCACACAATACATGGACTTATATACATACACATACACACACGTGCTTCTATACACACACATGATGCTGTTGGTGCTAGTGACCCTTCCTGACAGCTGGTCTCTCTTATCTCCAGCCACCTGTTGACTTGTTCCCATAACAAACCTTTATGAGATTATAGACCTTCATATGTAAAATGATTAAATAAGCAGCAATGCATTAAAACGCTGATACCTAAGAAGTGACCTAAGCCGGCCAAGTAGGGAGCAGCTGCCCGGCTCCCCGGTCAGCTGTCCTGTGTCACATATACATCTCCCATCTCTCCTGCAAATCCCCTCGATCACATTTCACCAAATTCCCCCCCTCCCTCAGTGGTATAATTAGTAATTAGAGAGTGAGCCCCCTCCCCGATGTCTGACATTCCTCTCCTGTCCATCAAACCAGAGGATCCTGCAGAGAGTGAGGGGTCTCTGGGGAGATGTCACTGTGTCTAACACTATAGAGAGAGCTTCACGCTTACATTACAGAGCAACTAGACGTGACGTGTGTGTAACAGCGTGCAAATCACCATATACATGTGTGTAACAGCGTGCAAATCATCATATGCATGTGTGTGACAGCGTGCAAATCATCATATACATGTGTGTGACAGCGTGCAAATCATCATATACATGTATGTGTAACACTGTGTACACAGAGCTAGCAGCGTGCAAATCACCATATACATGTGTGTAACAGCGTGCAACTCATCATATACATGTATGTGTAACACTGTGTACATAGCTAGCAGCGTGCAAATCACCATATACATGTGTGTAACAGCGTGCAAATCACCATATACATGTGTGTAACAGCGTGCAAATCATCATATACATGTGTGTGTAACACTGTGTACACAGAGCTAGCAGCGTGCAAATCACCATATACATGTGTGTAACACTGTGTACACAGGAGATAACAGCGTGTAAATCATCCTATACATGTGTGTAACACTGTGTACACAGGAGATAACAGCGTGCAAATCATCATATACATGTGTGTAGTCCTGTGGATTTTTGGATTCCATTACCGGCGTTACAATATCTCACTCACGTCACACTCCACACAATGGGCCAGATCCAGACCTACGCTCAGTTTACGTTTCATCACGTAGCGTATTTACGCTTTCAGAATTACTATGCACTCCCCCGGACACTCCCCCAGACACTACCCCGACACTCC
>WWET01007259.1:24770-42005 GCA_011038615.1 Limnodynastes dumerilii
TGTTGTCACTCACCGAGCTCAGCGCCAGTCCGGACCAGAGGCGCAAAGTCTAACCCCAGACCAGGTATTCACCAGAGCCCCTGATGGTGGGGATGGATTTGGCTGCAGGAAAGGGGCAGCTTGCGGCTCTCTGACCAAGTGCACAGACGCAGAGACAGTGAGGCGGGATCCACGGAGAGCAGGAGTAGTAGCTGCAGGAAATGCTGGGAGCAGTAGTGCAGGTAGTGGGGACTGCAGCTGAGGCTAAATATGATGACAGGTGGAGCTGTGCTGGAACCAGGAGACACAGCAGTAGTGAAACCAGGGATGATGAAACACTGGAGCTGGACACAGAGAGAGAGGTAGGAACCAGCGACAAGAAACTGGAGGCACAAAGAGATACTGGAACTGAGGAGTGAATCACAACCAGGAACCAGGGAGCCAGAACACACGAGCGAGCTCAAGGACACGAATCAACAGAGGAAGGCAATCTGTTGTTCTGACAGGGAAGTGATGTCAGGCAGGCACTTAAATAGTGCAGGTGAGTGAGGAGTTCAGCAACTATAACGTGCATAGTTGCTGAGAGCATAGTGGATACTGCAGAATCATGACAGTACCCCTTCTCTAATGGGTAGACTCCGGACACCCTAATGAGGTTTGGAGTTAAACTTTCGATGGAAAGCTTTGACAAGCCAGGGAGCATGGAGATCTAAAGGATTTCACCCAAGAGCGTTCTTCGGGGCCATACCCCTTCCAAGGGACAAGATATTGTAGCGAATCCCTGAAGATACGAGAATCCATAATAGGACTGATCTCATACTCCATCTGATCATGCACGGATACAGGAGCTGGTGGTTTATGGACTTTGGTGAAACGGTTGATTACCTGAGGCTTTAGGAGAAAGACATGGAACACCTTAGGGACCTGAAGAGCTTGAGGCATTTCAAGCCTGGAAGCCACCGGATTTACCATTTCCAAGATTTTAAATGGACCAATGAAGCGAGGAGCTAATTTCATCGTAGGTACCTTGAGACGCAGATGGTGAGTCGATAGCCAGACCTTGTCCCCAGGAGAGTACAAAGGTGCAGGTCTTCTCTTTTTGTCAGCTGCCTTTTTCATTTGGAGAGAAGCTTTGTCTAGTTGCTGCTTTACCGGAGTCCAAATTTCTGTGAAGGACTTGAGGGTAGATTCAACTGCTGGGATATCCTGAGAAGGAGCATCCCTCAGAATGGGAGTCTTGGGTTGACGGCCATACAAAACACAGAATGGAGAATGGGAAGAGGACTCATGGACCGAATTATTATGGGGAAAGAGGACTCATGGACCGCATTATTATGGGCGAATTCGGCCCAGGGCAGTAAATCAACATAGCCATCCTGATTGACCGATACACAAGTTCTTAGAAATTTTTCAAGCTCCTGATTGGTGCGTTCAGTGAGCCTATTAAACTGGGGATGATAGGCAGATAAAAAACTGAATTTAATACCAATTGCCTGACAAAAAGACCTCTAGAACCGGGAGACAAATTGAGTACCTCCATCAGAGACCAATTTCAGTGGGACATCCGTGTAGACGGAAGATCTCTTTCACGAAGAGCTGAGCCAGTTGAGACAATCTGGGCAGACCCTTTAATGGGATCAAATGCGCTGAACGTGAAAATCGGTCAACTATGACCCAGATGGTATTACATCATCTGGACACCGCAAGGTCAGTAATGAAATCCATGGTTATGTGGGTCCATGGCAGATCTGGATTAGGGAATGGCATGAGGGGACCGGCAGGCTTGAGATGAGAAGTCTTCAACTGGGCACATGTTGTGAAAGATGACACAAACTCTTCCACGTCTTTCCGTAAGGTTGGCCACCAGTAAGAATGTGACAAGAATTTTAGAGTTTTCTTGACCCCGGTATGGCCTGTGAACCGAGTGCAATGTGCCCATTGTAACAATTTGTGTCGCAGAGGAGGAGCGATGAAGGTCTTTCCTGGAGGAGGGTCCATAGAAAAGGCTAGAATGATGGATTTGGGTCCAGGATAGGCCTTTCTTCAGGATGATCCTCAGAGTCTGGATGATTTAGGATGGGTGCCGATGCGAATGCTCTTTTCAGGGTATTGAAGGCTTGCACAGCCTTGGGAGGCCAGATAGAGTTCTTGACCATTGCTTTGCTGAGGGCAACGATAGGAGCGACAACCATGGAATAGTTCTTCACGAACTGACGATAGAAATTTGCAAAACCTAAAAAACGTTGAGTGGGTTTTAAGCCTTCCGGTTTGGGCCATTCCAGTATGGCCTAAAGTTTCTCTGGATACATTTGCAGACCTGTACTGAAAATAATGTAACCCAGGAATGGCATCTGAGGCTGATTAAAACTGCATTTTTCCAGCTTGCATAGAGTCCATTCTGTCTGAGACGGATGAGAAATTCAGAGACATGGATCCGGTGAGAGTTCAAGTCAGGGGAGAAGATGAGGATGTCATCTAAATAAACCACCATGTACACATAAAGGATGTCCCGAAAGATCTCGTTCATGTAGCCTTGAAACACTGCGGGAGCATTACATAATCTGAAAGGCATGACGAGGTACTCATAGTGTCCATCCCTGGTGTTAAATGCGGTCTTCCACTCGTCGCCCTCTTGAATCCTGATGAGATTGTAAGCCCCACGCAGATCCAGCTTAGTGTACACGGTAGCCCCCTTGACACGATCAAAGAGTTCAGAGATCAGGGGTAAGGGATAGCGGTTTTTAATGGTGATCTCGTTAAGACCCCGAATTTTTCTTAACAAAAAAGAACCCTGCACCGGAAGAAGACGAGGATTTCCGAAAGAAGCCGCATGCCAGATTTTCTTTTATGTAATCTGACATAGCCTTGGTCTCTGGTACTGACAAGGGGTAGGTACGACCTCGTGGGGGTGTTTTGCCAGGAATGAGTTCAATAGTACAATCCCATGGACGATGAGGAGGAAGCGTCTCGGCATCCTTTTTGGAAAAGACGTCAGCAAACTGAGCATAATGTGGAGGTAGACCTGGAAGTCGATTTTCTGAGACTGGAGATTCAGGAGTGGAAGTTGCTATGGGTAACTGGACTGGAGGTATGACACAAAGTAAACAGGACTTGTGATACTCAGATTCCCAGGATAACACTTGCGATGTATGCCAATCCAATGTGGATGAGTGTAGCCTTAACCAGGGTAAGCCCAGGACAACTGGTAGATGGCAGGACGATAAATGAAATTTCCTCGGTGTGTAAGGCTCCCACTTGAAGGTGGAGAGGGACAGTGCACCGCTGCAATGGGTTGGAGCCTATGCGGCTTCCACCAATAGAATAGCAGATAAAAGTATAGGCCTGTCTAAAGATGTAGTAGGAAGGCCTAACTCAGTCACAATTTCTGCACAGATGAAGTTGCTTGCAGCACCGGAATCCACAAAGGCAGTGAGGACATGAGAGTGTTCAGCATGAAGTAGGGTTACAGGCATGCACAGAAGCTGATTCACACATCCTGAAGCGACAGGGAGCTGTATAAAAAGAACCTAGTTGAAGCTCCCTGGGAACAACTAGGTGCATGCGTTTCCCGTTGGGCGTTGGGACATGCGTCACGGAAATGCCCAGGATCGTCACAGTACAAACAGACGATTTTTCCTTCATTTTTCTAACTCCTGAGGAGAAATCCGGGAGTGAGCCAATTGCATCGATTCCTCTGATACAGCAATAGCAGGAAGGGCGGGAAAGTGTCAATTATAGCCTGAAGTCTGGAATGCATAGACATCACCAGACGCGGGGTTTCATCCCTGGTGATGCTCTGCCAGGGCTCTACTGCAAATGTCTTCAGTTCCTGCTTGTTCTTGGGGCATTTTCCCTTCAGTTTTGTCTTCATCAAGTGAAATGCTGCTCAATCGCATTCAGCTCAGGTGACTTGGCCATTGCATATCATTCCCCTTTTTAGCCTTAAAAAACTACTTGGTTGCTTTTGCAGTATGCTTCGGGTCATTGTCCATCTGCACTGTGAATCACTGTCCAATGTGTTCTGAAGCATTTGACTGAAGATGAGCAGATAATATTGCCCGAAACACCACAGAATTCATCCTGCTGCTTTTGTCAGCAGTCACATCATCAATAAATACAAGGGAACCAGTTCCATTGGCAGCCACACATGCCCACGCCATGACACTACCACCACCATGCTTCACTGATGAGGTGCTATGTTTTGGATCATGAGCAGTTCCTTTCCTTCTCCATACTCTTCTCTTCCCATCACTCTGGTACAAGTTGATCTTTGTCTCATCTGTCCATAGGATGTATACAGCGGCCGCCATTTCTGACCCTCTGTAATGTGTGGAAATGATGTGACGCGTGACAATACAGCGGCCGCCATTTCTGACCCTCTGTAATGTGTGGAAATGATGTGACGCGTGACAATACAGCGGCCGCCATTTCTGACCCTCTGTAATGTGTGGAAATGATGTGACGCGTGACAATACAGCGGCCGCCATTTCTGACCCTCTGTAATGTGTGGAAATGATGTGACGCGTGACAATACAGCGGCCGCCATTTCTGACCCTCTGTAATGTGAGGAAATGATGTGACGCGTGACAATACAGCGGCCGCCATTTCTGACCCTCTGTAATGTGTGGAAATGATGTGACGCGTGACAATACAGCGGCCGCCATTTCTGACCCTCTGTAATGTGTGGAAATGATGTGACGCGTGACAATACAGCGGCCGCCATTTCTGACCCTCTGTAATGTGTGGAAATGATGTGACGCGTGACAATACAGCGGCCGCCATTTCTGACCCTCTGTAATGTGTGGAAATGATGTGACGCGTGACAATACAGCGGCCGCCATTTCTGACCCTCTGTAATGTGAGGAAATGATGTGACGCGTGACAATACAGCGGCCGCCATTTCTGACCCTCTGTAATGTGTGGAAATGATGTGACGCGTGACAATACAGCGGCCGCCATTTCTGACCCTCTGTAATGTGTGGAAATGATGTGACGCGTGACAATACAGCGGCCGCCATTTCTGACCCTCTGTAATGTGTGGAAATGATGTGACGCGTGACAATACAGCGGCCGCCATTTCTGACCCTCTGTAATGTGTGGAAATGATGTGACGCGTGACAATACAGCGGCCGCCATTTCTGACCCTCTGTAATGTGAGGAAATGATGTGACGCGTGACAATACAGCGGCCGCCATTTCTGACCCTCTGTAATGTGTGGAAATGATGTGACGCGTGACAATACAGCGGCCGCCATTTCTGACCCTCTGTAATGTGTGGAAATGATGTGACGCGTGACAATACAGCGGCCGCCATTTCTGACCCTCTGTAATGTGTGGAAATGATGTGACGCGTGACAATACAGCGGCCGCCATTTCTGACCCTCTGTAATGTGTGGAAATGATGTGACGCGTGACAATACAGCGGCCGCCATTTCTGACCCTCTGTAATGTGAGGAAATGATGTGACGCGTGACAATACAGCGGCCGCCATTTCTGACCCTCTGTAATGTGTGGAAATGATGTGACGCGTGACAATACAGCGGCCGCCATTTCTGACCCTCTGTAATGTGTGGAAATGATGTGACGCGTGACAATACAGCGGCCGCCATTTCTGACCCTCTGTAATGTGTGGAAATGATGTGACGCGTGACAATACAGCGGCCGCCATTTCTGACCCTCTGTAATGTGTGGAAATGATGTGACGCGTGACAATACAGCGGCCGCCATTTCTGACCCTCTGTAATGTGAGGAAATGATGTGACGCGTGACAATACAGCGGCCGCCATTTCTGACCCTCTGTAATGTGTGGAAATGATGTGACGCGTGACAATACAGCGGCCGCCATTTCTGACCCTCTGTAATGTGTGGAAATGATGTGACGCGTGACAATACAGCGGCCGCCATTTCTGACCCTCTGTAATGTGTGGAAATGATGTGACGCGTGACAATACAGCGGCCGCCATTTCTGACCCTCTGTAATGTGTGGAAATGATGTGACGCGTGACAATACAGCGGCCGCCATTTCTGACCCTCTGTAATGTGAGGAAATGATGTGACGCGTGACAATACAGCGGCCGCCATTTCTGACCCTCTGTAATGTGTGGAAATGATGTGACGCGTGACAATACAGCGGCCGCCATTTCTGACCCTCTGTAATGTGTGGAAATGATGTGACGCGTGACAATACAGCGGCCGCCATTTCTGACCCTCTGTAATGTGTGGAAATGATGTGACGCGTGACAATACAGCGGCCGCCATTTCTGACCCTCTGTAATGTGTGGAAATGATGTGACGCGTGACAATACAGCGGCCGCCATTTCTGACCCTCTGTAATGTGAGGAAATGATGTGACGCGTGACAATACAGCGGCCGCCATTTCTGACCCTCTGTAATGTGTGGAAATGATGTGACGCGTGACAATACAGCGGCCGCCATTTCTGACCCTCTGTAATGTGTGGAAATGATGTGACGCGTGACAATACAGCGGCCGCCATTTCTGACCCTCTGTAATGTGTGGAAATGATGTGACGCGTGACAATACAGCGGCCGCCATTTCTGACCCTCTGTAATGTGTGGAAATGATGTGACGCGTGACAATACAGCGGCCGCCATTTCTGACCCTCTGTAATGTGAGGAAATGATGTGACGCGTGACAATACAGCGGCCGCCATTTCTGACCCTCTGTAATGTGTGGAAATGATGTGACGCGTGACAATACAGCGGCCGCCATTTCTGACCCTCTGTAATGTGTGGAAATGATGTGACGCGTGACAATACAGCGGCCGCCATTTCTGACCCTCTGTAATGTGTGGAAATGATGTGACGCGTGACAATACAGCGGCCGCCATTTCTGACCCTCTGTAATGTGTGGAAATGATGTGACGCGTGACAATACAGCGGCCGCCATTTCTGACCCTCTGTAATGTGAGGAAATGATGTGACGCGTGACAATACAGCGGCCGCCATTTCTGACCCTCTGTAATGTGTGGAAATGATGTGACGCGTGACAATACAGCGGCCGCCATTTCTGACCCTCTGTAATGTGTGGAAATGATGTGACGCGTGACAATACAGCGGCCGCCATTTCTGACCCTCTGTAATGTGTGGAAATGATGTGACGCGTGACAATACAGCGGCCGCCATTTCTGACCCTCTGTAATGTGTGGAAATGATGTGACGCGTGACAATACAGCGGCCGCCATTTCTGACCCTCTGTAATGTGAGGAAATGATGTGACGCGTGACAATACAGCGGCCGCCATTTCTGACCCTCTGTAATGTGTGGAAATGATGTGACGCGTGACAATACAGCGGCCGCCATTTCTGACCCTCTGTAATGTGTGGAAATGATGTGACGCGTGACAATACAGCGGCCGCCATTTCTGACCCTCTGTAATGTGTGGAAATGATGTGACGCGTGACAATACAGCGGCCGCCATTTCTGACCCTCTGTAATGTGTGGAAATGATGTGACGCGTGACAATACAGCGGCCGCCATTTCTGACCCTCTGTAATGTGAGGAAATGATGTGACGCGTGACAATACAGCGGCCGCCATTTCTGACCCTCTGTAATGTGTGGAAATGATGTGACGCGTGACAATACAGCGGCCGCCATTTCTGACCCTCTGTAATGTGTGGAAATGATGTGACGCGTGACAATACAGCGGCCGCCATTTCTGACCCTCTGTAATGTGTGGAAATGATGTGACGCGTGACAATACAGCGGCCGCCATTTCTGACCCTCTGTAATGTGTGGAAATGATGTGACGCGTGACAATACAGCGGCCGCCATTTCTGACCCTCTGTAATGTGAGGAAATGATGTGACGCGTGACAATACAGCGGCCGCCATTTCTGACCCTCTGTAATGTGTGGAAATGATGTGACGCGTGACAATACAGCGGCCGCCATTTCTGACCCTCTGTAATGTGTGGAAATGATGTGACGCGTGACAATACAGCGGCCGCCATTTCTGACCCTCTGTAATGTGTGGAAATGATGTGACGCGTGACAATACAGCGGCCGCCATTTCTGACCCTCTGTAATGTGTGGAAATGATGTGACGCGTGACAATACAGCGGCCGCCATTTCTGACCCTCTGTAATGTGAGGAAATGATGTGACGCGTGACAATACAGCGGCCGCCATTTCTGACCCTCTGTAATGTGTGGAAATGATGTGACGCGTGACAATACAGCGGCCGCCATTTCTGACCCTCTGTAATGTGTGGAAATGATGTGACGCGTGACAATACAGCGGCCGCCATTTCTGACCCTCTGTAATGTGTGGAAATGATGTGACGCGTGACAATACAGCGGCCGCCATTTCTGACCCTCTGTAATGTGTGGAAATGATGTGACGCGTGACAATACAGCGGCCGCCATTTCTGACCCTCTGTAATGTGAGGAAATGATGTGACGCGTGACAATACAGCGGCCGCCATTTCTGACCCTCTGTAATGTGTGGAAATGATGTGACGCGTGACAATACAGCGGCCGCCATTTCTGACCCTCTGTAATGTGTGGAAATGATGTGACGCGTGACAATACAGCGGCCGCCATTTCTGACCCTCTGTAATGTGTGGAAATGATGTGACGCGTGACAATACAGCGGCCGCCATTTCTGACCCTCTGTAATGTGTGGAAATGATGTGACGCGTGACAATACAGCGGCCGCCATTTCTGACCCTCTGTAATGTGAGGAAATGATGTGACGCGTGACAATACAGCGGCCGCCATTTCTGACCCTCTGTAATGTGTGGAAATGATGTGACGCGTGACAATACAGCGGCCGCCATTTCTGACCCTCTGTAATGTGTGGAAATGATGTGACGCGTGACAATACAGCGGCCGCCATTTCTGACCCTCTGTAATGTGTGGAAATGATGTGACGCGTGACAATACAGCGGCCGCCATTTCTGACCCTCTGTAATGTGTGGAAATGATGTGACGCGTGACAATACAGCGGCCGCCATTTCTGACCCTCTGTAATGTGAGGAAATGATGTGACGCGTGACAATACAGCGGCCGCCATTTCTGACCCTCTGTAATGTGTGGAAATGATGTGACGCGTGACAATACAGCGGCCGCCATTTCTGACCCTCTGTAATGTGTGGAAATGATGTGACGCGTGACAATACAGCGGCCGCCATTTCTGACCCTCTGTAATGTGTGGAAATGATGTGACGCGTGACAATACAGCGGCCGCCATTTCTGACCCTCTGTAATGTGTGGAAATGATGTGACGCGTGACAATACAGCGGCCGCCATTTCTGACCCTCTGTAATGTGAGGAAATGATGTGACGCGTGACAATACAGCGGCCGCCATTTCTGACCCTCTGTAATGTGTGGAAATGATGTGACGCGTGACAATACAGCGGCCGCCATTTCTGACCCTCTGTAATGTGTGGAAATGATGTGACGCGTGACAATACAGCGGCCGCCATTTCTGACCCTCTGTAATGTGTGGAAATGATGTGACGCGTGACAATACAGCGGCCGCCATTTCTGACCCTCTGTAATGTGTGGAAATGATGTGACGCGTGACAATACAGCGGCCGCCATTTCTGACCCTCTGTAATGTGAGGAAATGATGTGACGCGTGACAATACAGCGGCCGCCATTTCTGACCCTCTGTAATGTGTGGAAATGATGTGACGCGTGACAATACAGCGGCCGCCATTTCTGACCCTCTGTAATGTGTGGAAATGATGTGACGCGTGACAATACAGCGGCCGCCATTTCTGACCCTCTGTAATGTGTGGAAATGATGTGACGCGTGACAATACAGCGGCCGCCATTTCTGACCCTCTGTAATGTGTGGAAATGATGTGACGCGTGACAATACAGCGGCCGCCATTTCTGACCCTCTGTAATGTGAGGAAATGATGTGACGCGTGACAATACAGCGGCCGCCATTTCTGACCCTCTGTAATGTGTGGAAATGATGTGACGCGTGACAATACAGCGGCCGCCATTTCTGACCCTCTGTAATGTGTGGAAATGATGTGACGCGTGACAATACAGCGGCCGCCATTTCTGACCCTCTGTAATGTGTGGAAATGATGTGACGCGTGACAATACAGCGGCCGCCATTTCTGACCCTCTGTAATGTGTGGAAATGATGTGACGCGTGACAATACAGCGGCCGCCATTTCTGACCCTCTGTAATGTGAGGAAATGATGTGACGCGTGACAATACAGCGGCCGCCATTTCTGACCCTCTGTAATGTGTGGAAATGATGTGACGCGTGACAATACAGCGGCCGCCATTTCTGACCCTCTGTAATGTGTGGAAATGATGTGACGCGTGACAATACAGCGGCCGCCATTTCTGACCCTCTGTAATGTGTGGAGATGAGGTGACACGTGACAATACAGCGGCCGCCATTTCTGACCCTCTGTAATGTGTGGAAATGATGTGACGCGTGACAATACAGCGGCCGCCATTTCTGACCCTTGTAATGTGTGGAAATGATTGAATGGATTCACAACCCGTTACGTGCCTATATTTCCGTTTATAGCTACCACGCTCGCTGGTCTGAGCATGTGAAGTAGAGAATCACGGATTCATCTGCCCTTCCACCACTCACAGTGCCACCCTATCTGGAGAGCTGGGGGCATGGCCTCCGTATATGGGACAGATCTCCGCGTCTGCGAGTGTTTCCTCGGTTACCGCTCACACTTCGGGCACGTGCTGATAGGTTCATGGCGACTGACTGATGGTGAATTCCAGCGTCTGTCTGCGCGTTAGGGAATTTAGATGCAGGCGCTAGATAAAGACCTGCCAATAAGCGGGTCGCCTGTGATCATCCGGCGGCCTCGGTGATGGCGATGAGAAGGTTTTGGAGCTGTCATCTGTGCGCAGCATCCGGGACGGACCGCGGAGTCCGGGAAACATTACCGGGGTGAGGCTAAGAAGAGCCTCCATGGCGGATGTGAATGCGCAGTGACCCAGGCCCGGAGCGTGAGGTCTTCCCCGATGTGTGGATGTTGTATATACGGTGAGACGATGCGCTGGCAGCTGGGAAAGGACATTTACCTACAGATTGTTGGGGCTATATACATGATATTACAGCCTTCACACATCATGATGACCCCCCATATTTACTCAGCACCGTCAGGATCCCCCCCGGCACTAAACAACAACTGTTCTGTCTCCAGAATAAATAGAGCCCCCGGGAAAAGGGAAAAGTGGAGATGTTACTCCTTGCAACCAATCAGATTCTAGCTCTCTCTTTCCTATTACATAATAGAGAATGTCATCTAGAATCTGATTGGTTGCTATGAGCAACTTATCTCAATTTATTTTTACTTTTGCACAGTTTAGTTAAAATAACCCTAAATATCTTGGGTTACTTATGCAAACAACATTCTCTGTTTCTCGATATACAGTAAACATAGTTCTGTAGCTATAATACTGAATTATGAGTTCACTTTAAGAGCCAACTGATCACAATAAACTATAATAATAAAACTGTCTGAAGAAATCTGTTATTATTAATACCGATAAATCTACATTCTGCTCAGGACAAGGAATGCTTTCCATGATAATTTATATATATTTGATTCATTGTATAAATCATCATAAGGAAAGAAAATTGTCACCAGAAATAAAGCGAATTATAAAGCAGATAACAATAATCCCAGAAGACAAAGCACCGAAACGCGTGGTGTAGGACAAGACACAATGGGGTAGATCCAGAACTATGTGTGTGCGTACATATAATCGCGGTGCGTATTTTCGTGCACGTAAGTTCGTTACACTCCCCACGGCACACCCCTTGCACGGACGTATTTTATCAAAAGACGCTACCCAAATCCTACCTTAACTTTTCCAAACGTAACAGCATACGTCCGCTAACGGACGTACTGACTACGTGAACGTACGCAGCTTAGCACGCCCATACTGTACACTTTAAATACCACCCCCCGCCTACTTCACGTAAAACGCACGTATTGTTGACTAACGTAAAATTGGCACGCCCACACATAAGTATTTACGTGACACATACGTGAATTTCCCATACGTTCACAACTACGCTAAGTGAATGTACGTATTTTCTGTGGTGCGCATGCGCAGTGCGTACGTAACTGCGAATTTACGTCTCCGCCACGCGTAAAATCGCGGAAAAGCGTAGTTCTGGATCTACCCCAATATTTGGACCATACACCACACCGAAGTGACATCTTTGGAGGGTGACGAATTGCCGTGTATGTTGTTGATGGCAGACCGATAACATGTAAACATAGAAGCACAATGACTGGAGGGTGAGACGCTATGGGCGGAGGGAGAGAGAATTCCTGAGATTATCAGTGGTTTTTATTTATTATCGTAAAGAGATAATAGTAACAATAAAAATAGTGATAATAATAGTGATAATAATAATAGTGATAATAATAGTAATAGTGATGATAATAATAGTAATAATAATAATAGTAATAATAATAGTAGTGATAATAATAATAGTGATGATAATAATAATAATAATAGTGATAACAATAGTGATGATAATAATAATAATAGTGATAATAGTAGTAATAATAGTGATACTAATAAAAGTGATAATAATAGTTATAATAATAGTAGTAATAATAATAGTGATAACAATAGTGATAATAATAGTGATGATAATAATAATAATAATAGTGATAACAATAGTGATGATAATAATAATAATAGTGATAATAGTAGTAATAATAGTGATACTAATAAAAGTGATAATAATAGTTATAATAATAGTAGTAATAATAATAGTGATAACAATAGTGATAATAATAGTGATGATAATAATAATAGTAATAATAATTTGCCCAGGAGTGACTTTAAGTTCTTATTTTAAGAAGATTCTTAAGTGTGAATCAGGTCCAATATAATGATAGGTAAAATAATAGTAATAGTGATTATAATAGTGATAATAATAGTAATAGTGATTATGATAGTGATAATAATATAATGATAGTGATGATGATAATAATAGTGATAATAATATGATAGTAATAATAATAGTGATAATAATAGTAATAGTGATAATAATAATATGATAGTAGTGATAATAATAGTGATAATAATAATATAATGATAGTGATGATAATAATAATAGTGATAATAATATTGATAATAATATCATGATAGTGATAATAATAATAGTGATAATAATATAATGATAGTGATAATAATAATAGTGATAATATAATGATAGTGATAATAATAGTGATAATAATATGATAGTGATGATAATAGTGATAGTGATATTATAATGATAGTGATAATAGCGATGATAATAATATAATGATAGTGATATTAATAATATAACGATAGTGATAATAATAATATAATGATAGTGATGATGATAATAATAGTAATAGTGATAATAATAATAATATGATAGTAATAATAATAATAGTGATAATAATAATGATAGTAATAATAATAATAATAATATAATGATAGCGATGATAATAATAATAGTGATAATAATTAAATGATAGTGATAATAATAATATGATAGTGATGATAATAATAATATTGATAATAATAAAATGATAGTGATAATAATAACATGATAGTGATAATAGTAACGGCAGTGACGGCTCTTGAGAGCAGACTGGTGGTGGCTGTGGATACTTTGTATTTGGAAGGCCCTGTCTCCTCGTACCCCCAGCAAGTGGCAGTGTGCCCGCAGGGATCGGGTCTTGGGTGCAGAGCTGTGCTAATAACGCAGCAAAGCTGATAAGAGCCATGGCAGGTCACGCAGCGGATCCTCTTACCAGCTGGAGTGGGAGATGTCACCAGCAATTTCCCTGCTTCAGCGAGACATGCCAGCGGATTGGCAGCCGCCACTCAGACTCCTGATTTAGACCGGCTCAGATGGGGCCACTCGGGCCCCTTGAAGTGTGTGGTATGTCCACAGCCTCAAGGATCAACATGCCAGGCGGAGGTGTGAGGGGCTCCGGTTACCAGCTGAATAAGGAGAGACGGCCGGGGGATGAATTCATTAAAGCACTATGTGAAGGGGGGACACAGCTGACAAGAGCATTACATGTGTCCACTCCAGCCGGACATAGTGCTCTGGAGAAGACCCAGGGTCACTGCTCAGCGCGAGGACACGTCACACTAACCGCTAACCACTCCATGTGCAGACGGACGCCACACGCGTCTATACAGGTGCGCAGAGCGATGGCACCTCAATACTGCACAAGCTTCTACCTAGTTACGCCCTCGCGTCCGCAGCGAGGCGCCTCGCGTAAGCAGCTGGACAATATTTTAATCTGCGTCTGAGTGGAATGTGTTCTGATTGGTTAACGAGTGACAGCCGTGCGGTAGCGAGACAGGCATCATCACTGACTAACGCATCGATTCTACCACTGAACAATGGCGCAGATTGCGGTAAATCCCTCCGTAGCGCCCCTCATCCACTGAAAAGAAATCATTCCCAGAAGGTGGTGACAGCGGCGCAGCGAGTCCTCTGTGACCCTATGATTGCCGGTGTCACCGATAGTGATGGCTGCTATCTCCGGAGGTAACACTGCTGTATAGGACCAGGGGGAACCTCTTGCTGTCTATGGCAGACTCATTCCCCAGACTCTTTTGCTGGGTGTTATTGAGGGCTTTCCTGTGGTTTCTTCTCTTATCAGGGATTCTGGGACTGAGGTCCGGTGACGTTCCTCCTGCCCGATTCACAGTTGCACTTGCACCTCTTTTTAGGTGTAGACCTGAGCGATACCATAATGCAAAGGGGCAAATTTAAACTGTGAAACCAGAATAAGAGGTGACCAGGGGAGTAGCCAGGGTGGAGCTTGTGCTCAGGGTGCTGGCAGACCAAAGGGGCATCGCAGAGCACATCTCCAGATGCGGGGTATATGAATGGAATGGCACATATTATAATGTACAAGTAGGGTATATCATGGGTCTAGGAATGACACATATTATATGTGCGGTATATTAGGGGTCTGGAAATAACATATTATAATATATGTGCGGTATATTAGGGGCCTGGGAATGACACATATTATAATATATGTGCGGTATATTAGGGGTCTGGGAATGACACATATTATAATATATGTGCGGTATATTAGGGGTCTGGGATTGGCGTATGCTGTATATAATGTACCATTCCCAAACCCTAATATAAACCAAATATTATAGTATTTGTCATTCCCTTTCCCATAATATATCCCACATGTGCTTTATATAGTGTTCCATGTCCAAAGATATGTAATGTAAAGGAGACAGGGAGGGAGATGTGTAATATAAGGGGATCAGGAGAGGACCATGTGTGCATGGAGGGGGTGCAGGGAGGGGGAAGTGTATTGAAGAAGGGGCACAAGAAGACTGAAAGGCCGATGTGCAACAGAGGAAGGGAAATATGTAATGGGGGAGGAGATGTGTAATGGAGGAGTTGTGTAATTGAGATGTGTCATGGTGGAAATGTGTAATGGGGGAGGAGATGTGTCATGGATGAGATGTGTAATGGAGCAGATGTGTCATGGAGGATTTGTGTCATGGAGGAGATGTGTAATAGGGAGAGGGAAGGAGATGTGTAATGGGCAGGGGGGAGGAGATGTGTAATTGAGGAGATAAGTAATGGAGATGTGTAATGGGGGAGGATATGTGTAATGGGCAGGAGATGTGTAATGGAGAAGATGTGTAATGGAGATGTGTCATGAAGGATTTGTGTCATGTAGGAAATGTGTAATGGGGAGGAGATGTGTAATGGAGGAGTTGTGTAATGGAGATATGTAATGGAGATGTGTCATGGTGGAAATGTGTAATGGGGGAGGAGATGTGTCATGGAGATTTGTAATGGAGCAGATGTGTAATGGAGGAGATGTGTAATGGAGATGTCATGGAGGAGATGTGTAATGGGCAGGGGGGAGGAGATGTGTAATTGAGTAGATAAGTAATGGAGATGTGTAATGGGCAGGAGATGTGTAATGGAGATGTGTCATGAAGGATTGTGTCATGGAGGAAATGTGCAATGGGGAGGAGATGTGTAATGGAGATGTGTCATGGAGGAGATGTGTAATGGGGGAGGAGATGTGTCATGGATGAGATTTGTAATGGGGAGATGTGTCATGGAGGATTTGTGTCATGGAGGAGATGTGTAATGGGCAGGGGGGAGGAGATGTGTAATTGAGGAGATAAGTAATGGAGATGTGTAATGGGGGAGGATATGTGTAATGGGCAGGAGATGTGTAATGGAGAAGATGTGTAATGGAGATGTGTCATGAAGGATTTGTGTCATGTAGGAAATGTGTAATGGGGAGGAGATGTGTAATGGAGGAGTTGTGTAATGGAGATATGTAATGGAGATGTGTCATGGTGGAAATGTGTAATGGGGGAGGAGATGTGTCATGGAGATTTGTAATGGGGAGATGTGTAATGGAGCAGATGTGTCATGGAGGAGATGTGTAATGGAGATGTCATGGAGGAGATGTGTAATGGGCAGGGGGGAGGATATGTGTAATTGAGGAGATAAGTAATGGAGATGTGTAATGGGCAGGAGATGTGTAATGGAGAAGATATGTAATGGAGATGTGTCATGAAGGAAATGTGTAATGGGGAGGAGATGTGTAATGGAGATGTGTCATGGAGGAGATGTGTAATGTGGAGGAGATGTGTAATGGGCATGGGGGAGGAGATGTGTAATGGGGAGGGGTAGGAGATGTGTAATGGAGGAGATGTGTAATGGGGAGTAGATGTGTAATAGGGGAGGAGATGTGTATCTTCATTTTCTCCACACACTTTCAGTGCAGAATCAACAAAGATGAGAACCCAACAATCAATACACATTTACATAAAAACACTTCCTTTTAGCCAGCAAATGTTAGGGAACATCTCACCCCGCTCCCTGTCACACTGCAGTACGGGGGGATGGGGTTGGGGGGCGCAGAAGTATTACCTTGCTCCGGGTGCCATTAATCCATGATGCAGCTCTGGATGTGAGAGGTGAAGTTTCTGAGCTCTGTGTTACAGAATAAACATAAAGCTGTGCGGCACGGCGCGTCCCAGTCACACTGCGGCATGGCGCGTCCCAGTCACACTGCGGCATGGCGCGTCCCAGTCACACTGCGGCATGGCGCGTCCCAGTCACACTGCGCATGGCGTATCCCAGTCACACTGCGGCATGGCGCGTCCCAGTCACACTGCGGCAAGGCGCGTCCCAGTCACACTGCGGCATGGCGCGTCCCAGTCACACTGCGGCATCCCAGTCACACTGCGGCACGGCGCATCACAGTCACACTGCGGGATCC
>WWET01007260.1:11097-30351 GCA_011038615.1 Limnodynastes dumerilii
GGGTTGTTCTCTGCTGCTTCGTACTGTGTTCAGGGTCTTTGTTCCAGTTATAAAGAAACTTTTCCCTCTGGGTTGTCTCGGAATATGGTGCTGCTGTATGTTATCCTTTTTCGCCGGCTCGCCGTCCTCTGAACCTCGGTTCCGGGGTGTGCTTGCGGTGAAGGAAAATAAATGCAGGAGTAGAGAGGGAATATAGTGTAACACAGCTTTTTATTGCAGTACAAGTTAAAACAAGTGGTAAAACCTACTCACATGTTCTGTGGACATGAGATGTCCACACAAAGCTTTTTCACAACTAAAGTGGTGTGAAACACATAAAGGCAGTCTCTGGTCATCAAGTGTTGTAACAAGGTGTAACCAATGCGTTTCATCGGGGTATCCGACTTCCTCAGGGTTTTGCACATAATGAAAGTCTTGGGGTTTATATTTCCCTCCCTTTTTTCCTATTGGTTGGACTTTGTTTTTGGTTTTTAGTGTAAATACAATAAAAATATATTGCAAAATGTGTTTGGAGGATTATCCACTGGTGTGGTTATTGCGTGATGTCCTTTTCAGTATACAGGCTTTGATCCTGCTGGCCAACTTATTAATGGAGGCTATTCTGCAACTTATGCACCAATAAAAATGTTGTTTTGTTTTAATAAACCTTTACTGTTTTTTCAAAACATGAATAAACATCTGGCGTTGTTTATATGCGTCAATCCAAAGTAATCATGAACGGTCGTTTAGCAGTAAAGCAAACATAGAGACTACTAGGGACATACTGTTTGTAGTGTCATAAACTGTCAGCGGTTTAACATTTCATAAATATAAATGAAAGTGATATCTTAGAAATTTTGAACATTGACTAATTTATTAACAAGGTGTCTTTGTTTATATATGTGGTATGAGAAGAAGGAGTAGAAGTGGCCAAATGTTTGGGACCCCATCAGTAACACCAGGGGTTATAAATGCGGTCCTGAAGTTACAGAAAGGGTTACATTTTTTAAAATGTCCTTGCTGTAGGTGTGGTAATCATTATGAAAAAAATTGACTAAACGCTTTTACTACAGGCTTTGAGAAAAATGTTTAGAGGTTTTGCAGGCAAACATTATAAACATGTAACACGTGTGTTACTTGAGGACGGGGTTGACCACCCCTCATGTACAACATTTGGTTGTAAAGGTTTCCATATCACTTTGAGGAGTAAACGGTATTATTAAGTCCTTTAATAGGTGGTGGGGTTTTAGGTACATGTGTATGCTAAATGTGAAAGTTATGTGTCACATAATCTCACTGTGTGACTTTCACTTTTGAAAGGTATGCAGTAGTGACGACATGAGATATATACTAATAAGTAATTGCTCCACAATATTGGTAGGTTAGCATTACTATAAAATAGTGTTTAAAAAAAAAAAAAAGACTTATAATATACCTTTATACATCTGAATGGTGTGCATGGTGCCTGTGCATAGCACCGCAACGTATATAGTTAAAATATGTATGCAAACATCTTGCTTTATATAACATACATTCCTATAAACGTGAGCTGTTTTGAAGGCGTTAGAAACACTATGCAATGTGTACATCCTACCCTCCTGGTTAGGCTGCTTGAAGCGTCAAATAAAGAGGCACACTGCAGCTAAAAAAATGATTTGCTGCATACACAACACAGGATATTTGCTATTAAGTACTCACATGAAACAATAGTGAAGTGTCAGATATGTAGTACTTCACACATACCATGTAATTCATAATAATAGATTGTATGAGGTTTCATTCAAAAGGTCATAAACGGGATAGTTGAATGGTTGTGAGACAGTGTTACCAAATTGTTACATATACTAAAAACTTTTTACACTACAGTTTTGTTTTCCAGGGGTTTGTATTCAGTAAAAATGGTATTTCTTGACATATGAGCATCAGGAGCTTGTGCAATGCGAGGAGGTTAAAGTCCTGCATCTCGCAAACAAATGTTAATGTGTGTTATGTTTGCAAATTTTGGAGGTGGAACAAAAATATTTTCGTCAATATTTATTTTAACTGTAATTTTTATTGAGAAATTTCCAGGGTGTACAAGTAACATTTCAAAACGTAACACATGGGTACAAAACTATATATCAATGCTTAGATCTATACAGATAAGGGGAATCTCTCACAATTTTATAGAGTTTAAGAGGGAACATAAGAGGAAAAGAAATAAGGGACAGGTACAGAGCAATAAAAGGGAAAGGGGAATAGGGGGAGGGTAGGATAAGTTATCAGAGGAAAAGGTATACAGCCGCATAGTATCACAGAGCAGTTTAAATCAGGGCGCGATGATTGACAAGGATATACAGCAATATTATAGGTATAGGGGCTATTCTCTCAGGGAAACAGCACAGAAGTATACATGCATAATCAAATAGCAGAAAATTGCAGTTACAGTTAGGGGGTTGAAACAGAGAACTCTGCTGGGGAGGTAGAGATAGTATCTTGGCGTTCTGGAGATTCACATCCAACAGTTCTCCTGACCGGGGCCTGGGTAGGGTTGTTAGCCAGGTATTCTGCCCATAGGAACCATTGCATAGCAGGGGCCGAGGGGGAGGTTGAGTATGGGGCCTCGAATGTTTCCATATTATAGTGGAAGTTCACTTTAGCTACCACTTTGGCAGGAGAGGGAGGGAGAGGGGACTTCCACGCTTGGCCCAAGGTAGCTTTTGCAGCTGAAAGGATATGCCCTAAGACGTACCGTCTGTCAGAGGGGATGTCGGATGGAAATAGGTGTAGCAACGAGACCTCCGGGGTGAGGGTGATCGGTAGTCCACAAACCTCTGATGCGAAATGTGAGATTTGATCCCAAAAAGGTCTGATAGCTCTACAGGACCAAAAGATGTGGAAAATATCTCCTCGTTCCCCACAATCTCTCCAACAAAGATTCGAGTGTGTAGGCCAAATTTTATGCAAGCGCACCGGGGTGATATACATACGGTGGAGGAGTTTTAACTGCCGCTCTGAGTGGTCAATACACTTCGTAAATTTAAAGGCAGAGGAGTGTATTAATTCCCATTGGGATTGAGAAAACTCCACTCCAAGATCTCTCTCCCAGTCCAACTGGCTCTTAGTCTTAGGTCCAGGTGATTCTGGAGTCAGGACGCCGTACCAGAATGTGATCAGGCTCCGCAGTGGTACATTAGATAATCGGGATAAGAAGGGCTCGGGTAGAGAGGATATCGGTGGGCCCCTTTTTCTAATACTTTCGCACCAGTGCGTCAGTTGGAGATGGGAAAATCGCTCAGCTGGAAAGAGCGCAAATTCCTCCTGCAGTTGAGTAAAAGGCCGAGGAGAGGGACCCTGGAGGATTTGTTGTAGAGAGTGGACACCATTGGAGATCCAGTTTTTAAAATTAATATGTGGGATAAGATTGGAGATGGCCATCAGGGAGAGGTTGTTAGATGGGAGAGGGAAGAAATGGTTCGGGACAACGGTAGTGTCCCATACCCTAATCGCATGAGCTATGCTCATCAAGAGAGGTTTACACACTGGTCTCAAGGGGAGGGGAGTCCACAGGAGGTCCACTGTGGGGAAAAAGGAGGGTGTCCCGCAGGCAGGGTCCAATCGTGCACTTGAGCAAGGATACAAGCTTCTTGATACCGAAGCAAGTCCGGGAGGTCCACCCCACCCATTTTTTTTTAGGTCTGAGTAGACACGAATACGCCAGGCGAGGGGGTCTCCGTCGCCAGATGTACGCCGTCATGATGGAGCGCAGTTTATTGAGGAGTTTACTTGGGAGCAGATAGGGGATGGTGCGGAAATAGTACAGGATGTTGGGTAAAACCATCATCTTATAGGCAGTGATACGGCCCAGCCAGTAATATAGACCCTTCCCCAGGGGACTATTATAGCAAACCTATTACCAACAATTATAGTTACAGCAGGTAAACAAGTAAGGCGGACACTTTACCGCTCTGGGTGCTACTATCGAGATAAAGTAGATAAAGCTAACACTCAACAAAAGGATAACATGCTGTAGTATATTACAGTCCATATGAGATTAAGAGTGGAAAAAGTCAACATAGATGGGTCTCACCCATTTCTTATTTGCTGGAGCCTCCCACTCGGGTCCATTTGGTCTGGATCGGAGAGGAGCGTCGAGTCGGTCCAGGCGAAACAGAGATACCCCACGAGGTGAGTAGGGAAGCACCGGATTCCACTGATGAGATGGCGTGAAGGGTCCCAGAGCGACGGACAAGTAGCTTGGTCGGAAATCCCCAGCGGTACTGGATTGCCTGCGCCTGGAGAGCCGAGGTGATTGGACGCAGGTCTCTGCGTTTGGCAAGCGTCGCAGCCGAGAGGTCTGGAAACAGTTGCAAGTCTCCTAGCAGATCTGTACCCTCAGCAGATCTCGCCGCTCGAAGAATATTTTCTTTGATGTGGAAGAAATGTATGCGTAGCAGTGTATCCTTCGGCTGTGAGGGGGGAGCTAGATTGAATTTGGGGAGTCTGTGTATACAGTCTATTAGCAGGTCATTGTCAGTAGCTGACAGCAACAATTTGCGGAAAAGAGCCGTTGCAAAGCTTGACAGGTCAGCAGGCGAGTCCGAGTCAGGGATACCACAAATCTTTATATTGTTCCGGCGTGCTCTGTCCCCTAGGTTGTTGACTTTGGTCCTAAGGGCCTCCATCTCCTTTTGTAGTGATTCGTGATCATCCAACAGACCATTATAAGATTGGACTATTTCCCCCATTTTATTCTCCAGATGGTCGGTACGGTCTCCAAGTTCCGTTATACTCGTACGCAAATCTTGTAGAGTAGATTTAAGGTCGTTGGTAATGTCCGTGCGTAGAGCGGTCAACATATGTTGCATTGCCTTGACCATTAAGGGAGCTTCAGAGTCAGGGTCAGTTCTCACATCTGGGACAGCAGGGGGTTGGGGAGGAGGAGAGTCCGACTGCTCCATAGCCTCAGGTGTAGAAGTAGAGGCCGTAGCTTTACTCTGAGATGAAGATGGACGTGCAGGGAACCGTACTGGAGGTTGGAGGGGGATAGGTTTAGCTTTCCTTGACGGCATAGAGGCAAATGTTTGGTCGATAGGATAGCCAAAAATCGTACACAGTGGTTGGAGGGTGAGACTTAGGTTGGTAAAATAGGTTAATCAAACAGGCATCTCATATGTGGTGTCCCCTGTGGGGAAGGGAGAACTGGTGTCCCCTGTGTGGAAGGGAGAACTGGTGTATTACATTTGACAGCTCTTGGGTCTGAAAAGGTTAATTCTCAGATGTATTCCTGATGTTGTAGATATTGGCTGCTGCAGGGCAGTGAATGTGGGATAGTACAGTCAAACAGCACAACTGGCCTCTGGATGGTGAGAAAGTAGTACAATCACATCAGGAGTCACTTGCACCGAAGAAAAAAAGCCCCATAATAGGACTCAGGTCTTCCTACAGGACTAATAGGGAAGCAAGGAACTCCCTTCTTCAAATACACTCCTCCACCCCTCTCCTCCAGCTATCTTGCAGGGAGAAGTAGGGAAGGCAGTCTCTCAGACCTCTATAGGAGTAGGGAGGTAAGGGCAGAAGCTGCAGGGAGAGCAGGCAATATTAGGCAGGGTATGCCTTATAATTTGTGGGGGGATTATAAGAGGTAGCAGAGGAGGGTAATGGGGTGACAGAGGGCAGGAGCAGGGCTATGCTACCCTGAAAAAGCCTTCCTCCGGTGGTAGTTTGCGGGGGTCAGTTGGCAGCACTCCCAGCGGCACAGAGTCAGAGCCCACTGTTCAGCTCACCTCCTCCAGGCACTGTCCGCGGTAAACTGCGGGCTGCGGTATCCAAGATGGCACCCGCGACGAGGAGCCACGCGGTTCTGATGCCGGCAGCAAGTAGCTCTCTCTCCGGCCAGTTTCGTCCAGCGGCGGGGCAGGGTGTACTGTACACCGCCAGTGGATCGTTCACCCTAAAGTCCCCTGCTGGAGACCGCGGAGGTAACGAAGGTAGGAAGAGCAAGGGAAACGCTGCGGTCCCCAGAGGGCCTGAATCACCGCAAGCAGGAGAGGTGGAAGTGTCAGCCCGGGCAGCGGAGGAGTCAGGAGAGGCAGGAGTCTCCCGAAGACCAGATAGGGGGTCCCTAGCAGGAGATAGTAGAAAGTTGAGGCCCAGTCTGAGGAGCTCTGCAGCGTGCGTCCGCTCAGGTCCACAGTCAGACCACGCCCCCGTGGATGAGATTTTAAGTATTGCTAATACAATGTAGACATAAGTTGTTAGGATGAACAATGTTTCACTAACAGTTTCAAAAGTGGAAACAACAAATGCTACAAATTCCAAAATGTATCTATCAGAGCATGAGAGCTTAAGAAGAGGAGCAAAGTCACAAAAAAGTGGTCAATGACATTGGACCCACATAATTCTTGGTTAGATACCATGGTGATGAGGATAAATGACAATGTAAAGCCTAAAATCCAACACAACACAACTATAAGAAGACAAAATGAATTTGTCATTGTGGTAGAATAATGCAAAGGCTTACAGATGGCCAAATATCTGTCATATGACATCATAGTGAGAAAAATACATTCTGTAAATAAGGCCACACAAAAAAAATTAAGTTGAAGGATGAAACTGGTGCAACCACTATGTATTATATTGTAAAGCATAACTGGAGATATACTTGTACAGAATAATACATCACATATCGATAACTGTTTGAGAAACAAGTACATAGGAGTATGGAGTAGAAACTAAGGCAATAATTAGAGGATTACCAGTGAAGGTGGTACTGTAGACAATTAGGAGGACAATGAAGAAAAGAATCCATATCTTATGAAGACCAGGGAACCCAAGAAGAAAAATCTCTTTGATCACTGTTTGGTTCAGTATTAAGGTCATCTGATAATATAAAAAAACAACTTTTATATAAATTTACTTTTTTAACTGTACCATTTGAATTTAAAATAAGAATTTGACAAAATGAAAGCAAATAATGAATGTTAATTATTAAAAACAAACCTAAATTAATGTTTCTTGTTCATATTGGATAAGATTCAGAATTCCAATATTCTTTGAGAAGAGATGCATAATTAAAATCCCCAGACACTAGCTAGGCTTCAATTACAATCACAGCCCATCCCTCATATCAGAAGATGCCAGCAGATTAATTACTCTTAAGCATGTATGAATTGAAATGCATTCCAATTGGGAAGCACAGAATGAAATCCAATGAAAAGGCATGACAACCAGTAGAATATTAGAATTAAGGATCCAGACCACTCTGTCTAAGGTTCATGGGAAATGGCAGCAAGGGCCTGGGGAAAACTTTTAAGCAAGACACTTTAATCCATATTATACTGACTGATTTTTATTTTTATAAAAAAAATAAAATAAAATTGGATTGACAAAAAGAGGCAGACATGCATTGCATGGCAATTATTATAACGTGCTTAGTGTCATTTCAATTGACCAATGGAATTTGTTAAGGTTCTGGTTCTTGGTCAACCTTGGCTACAGTAACATAATCCTCTTACTGTCTGGTCAGAGGACAGAACTTTTACATTGGAGCAAAACCTGTACAGTCTCCTGATTATATATTTGCTTTGTGGTGCCTAAAGTGCCTGGAAACCCTTTAAAATATGCAGAATTTGCTGATGTATTCTGGAAAAAGAATGCTGATTCTTTACCTAATAGATCTTATAACTATGTCATTGAGCTAATTTCTGGGAAGCAATCTTCCCAAAGGAAGACTTACCCTTTATTTCAGAGTCAAAAGAAGTCTGCATTCTAGAGAACTCTTAGTCATCCTGTCATCCTTCAAAGTAGGTGCAGGTTTCCCTTTTGTGGCAAAAAGGATGTCGGTCTCTGTTCCTGTATTGAGTTTCAGCGAATAAACTAAAGCAGTGGTTAAGATTTTTGTCAGTTTTGTTAGGTACCTCGGACTGGGCAGTGCTGTAAGGCAATCAGCTAGGATCCTGCAAGAAGGCAACAGTACAATGACATCTAGATTTCTGCACTTATTTTTGCAAACTGAAACCGTAAAAGTTATGGGATTAATGTCAGAAGTTCATCTGTATGAGTGGAATTGGTTATATTGCCAACCCACCACAGTCTGTATCATGTCACCCAGCATTTACTGAATCTCTAAATGTTTATGAGGGTGGTAGATATAAAGTAAATCTGAAGAAAAATGACTTAAGTGACAAGGTCATTATTAAACTCTAATATTATTTTGTATTATGACACTTGTTAAAAATGTCTATGTGATATTGCCTTACTGTATATTTAATTTCTTTTTTATTTCTTTATATACACATATTAAAATACTAAAAATGTAATTGCATTAAATGCATAATTTTGCATTGTTTTTCAAGATTTTTTTTGGGGAAGAAATAATTAAAGTCAGCAGAAAATATAATGATTTACATGTATTACTTTAACTGGTTGGCACATTTAACTGAAAATGTCCCTATTGCTGAGTGCCAACTTATTACAATTTCATCACTGAGTACTAATAAAAATGATGACAAAAACCCTAAAGGGGGTTTAAAAATATTAAACCAATGGACTCTTTAATAATCTCTCTCGTGATCCCACTTCTTCCAAGGTCAGGGTCTGAGTCAGGTGTCAGCAGCTCTTTATCCAAGATTTCTGACAACTGTTCCTCCAGCATGTAAAACAGCTCCTCCCATCCCAGTGCTGGGTTATTGAAGTTAATTGCCATCTGATATAAAACCTATTAAAGTAGTTTTAATTGTTTGGGAATTACTTATGCAAAGGATCAGACATTTGACAAACTTTATCCAAACTTTATCTTTGGAAATCTTTGACAGGTATTGAGTAAATAGACTACCAGCCTTAAAATCTAGGGAAGAAATCCTTAACATCATTAAACATGTTCAAGCCCTCTAGGATATCTGGTTTATAAAAGCTTACTTCCTTCTAAATCTTAAAAACAACAGTGTTAAGACAATATTTTACTTAAAAAAGTATTTATTTGAGGACAATACTCTGAAACAAATGTTAAAAAGTATTTGGAGGACTGTACTTTTCATGGCATTTAGATCAGAGGGTTTGGGATAAAACTTGGCCCGATCTCAAACATTATGATTCTTTATTGTTTTCCCACAGAGTTAATATATCAAATTTCTGGCAGGAAAACATTCCTGACATAACATTGTGAGAATATTTTTCTCTTTATTAGGCAAGCTGAAACTTCCCCAACTTTAAACAAATATGCAATGCTGGACTGGACTGTATTGCTCTAGAGATTGGACTGGACAGCGGACTGCTGAACTGGACTGCATTGCTCCAGAGATTGGACTGGACAGCGGACTGCTGTACTGGACTGGATTGCTCCAGAGACTGAACTGGACAGTGGACTGCTGAACTGGACTGCATTGCTCCAGAGACTGGACTGGACAGCGGACTGCTGGATTGGACTGGATTGCTCCTGAGGCTGGACTTGACACAGGACTGCTGGAGTGCAGTCAGGCTGGTAGCAGTAGTGCACGTAAGCTGGTAACTGTAGTGCAGGTAAGCTGGTAGCTGTAGTGTAAGTAAGCTAGTAGCTGTAGTGCATGTAAGCTGGCAACTGTAGTGCAGGTAAGCTGGTAGCTGTAGTTCAGGCAAGCTTGTACCTGTAGGGCAGGTAAGCTTGTAGCTGTAGTGCAGGTAAGCTGGTAGCTGTAGAGTTAATGCAGCTGGGCTTAGAAAGCAGGCTTGATTAGAGAAATAGCTGAGCTTTGAGAAGCAGGCTTGATACTGCTTAGCTGACAATGCAGGGTTAATGCAGCTGGGCTTAAAAAGCAGGCTTGATCCAACTTAGCCGGAAATGCAGGGTTAATGCAGCTCGGCTTGGAAAGCAGGCTTGATTAGAGAAGCAGCTGAGCTAGGAGAAACAGGCTTGATACTGCTTAGAGAACTGATTTATCTAGCAAGAAATTCAGGAAGCAGGTAACAAGTGAACACACAAGAGAACCAGCCACCTTGAGTGACCAATTTGTTCTGGCACTGAGGAATCAGTGCTCAGGGTTTAAATAGCCTGCCCAGTGCACAGATATGCTGGAGGGATCATGTGTTCAGGTGCCCAATTCCCAGACACTATGCTGCAATGGACGCTGTGCAGGAGGCTACCACTATTTGGATTGACACCTCTGGAAGGCTGGAGAGTGGGCACGATGTGGGAGAGCCACTGACAGATGGCTCCTAGTCCAGTAAGTGTGGCGGCGTCTGCCACTGAGCATGACACTGACAACTCATTTCCAGTGGATCTATAATTTTATACAGATAAGTGTTCTTTTTGACATAGCATTACTAATAACCTGTATCATACCAGGACAGGAAAAGTGGGAAGAATTATTGGCTCTATAGTTGGTTGAACCTAGGAGGGTGGTTGTACATACTTTTACAGGCCCAACTCCCTCAGATATACAAGGTAAAAACTGGCTTGGGACTGGGTGGAATGATAGTGGAGGGGACTGATCACTGTAGGCCTCTTCTCTGTTCTTTACCAGGCTGGTTATACCCTAGCACTGAAATCATGAGTTTGAATCCCGTGGTAGGCGTTATCTGTGTGGAGTTTATATGTTCTCTCTGTGCCTGCATGGGTTCTCCGGTTTCCTCCCACACTCCTAAAATGTAAAGTAACTTAAAATCAGGGTAAGGATTTGTACATTAATCTTTAAAATCTTCACATGGTATAGATAAGAAAAAAAGAAATATTTGAAAAGAAAGCAATCTTTGAATAGATAATTTTTCTGGGAACAAGCTAATGATATTTTTAAATTCACAATTAATCAGTTCATTAAACAAAGGCTAATTTGATTTATTTCCCCTATCAGACTTTTTTTAAAAACTTACACATAGATGTTTCAATCTTTTATAGGCTGAGTTACTTTTTATGGGTAGGATCAACTGTGAATATATTCCTTTCATATCATTAAATTACATTTACATTTTGTTCTACATGTTTTAATTTCTTTTTCATTTAGTCTTTTATCTTATTAAATTTAGATAAAATGTTTTAATAGTAAATTGCAAAAAAAAGGTGTTGGGGAAAATAATCCCTTATAGGAATCAGTGCACAGGGTTTAAATAGCCTGCCCAGTGCACGGATTGGCTGGAGGGATCATGTGTTCAGGTGCCCAATTCCCAGACACTATGCTGAAATGGACACTGTGCAGGAGGTTACCACTATTGGGATTGACACCTCTGGAGGGCTGGAGAGTGGGCATGACATGGGAGAGCCACTGACAGATGGCTCCTGGTCCAGTAAGTGTGGTGGCGTCTGCCGCTGAGCATGACACTGACAACTCATTTCCAGTGGATCTATAATTTCATACAGAAAAGTGTTCTTTTTGACATAGCATTACTTATAACCTGTATCATACCAGGACAGGAAAAGTGGGAATAATTATTGGCTCTATAGTTGGTTGAACCTAGGAGGGTGGTTGTACATACTTTTACAGTCCCAACTCCCTCAGATATACATGGTAAAAACTGGCTTGGGACTGGGTGGAATGGACTGATCACTGTAGGCCTCTTCTCTGTTCTTTCCCAGGTTGGTTAAACCCTAGCACTGAGATCATGAGTTTGAATCCCGTGGTAGGTGTTATCTGTGTGGAGTTTATATGTTCTCTCTGTGCCTGCATGGGTTTCCTCCAGCCTCTCCGGTTTCCTCCCACACTCCTAAAATGTAATGTAACTTAAAATCAGAGTAAGGATTCGTACATTAATCTTTAAAATCTTCACATGGTATAGTTAAGAAAAAAAGAGATATTTGAAAAGAAAGCAATCTTTGAATAGATAATTTTTCTGGGAACACGCTAATGATATTTTTAAATTCACAATTAATCAGTTCATTAAACAAAGGCTAATTTGATTTATTTCCCCTATCAGACTTTTTTTTTAAAAAACTTACACATTGATGTTTCAATCTTTTATAGGCTGTGTTACTTTCTATGGGTAGGATCAACTGTGAACATATTCCTTTCATATCATTAAATTACATTTACATTTTGTTCTATATGTTTTAATTACAGGTTGAAGTTTTGGGGGATTCATGGATAACCCCAAAGTCTGCAACAAGCTTACTAAATAAGCTCTAAGATCTAAGGCTTGTCACCATAACATGATTAAAAACTTACATAAAATGATATTTTTTCTGTTTGGAACATTAGTTTTTTATTATCTTTTCTTCTCATTCTTTTCATTATTTCTATTTTATTTCTTTTTCATTTAGTCTTTTATCTTATTAAATTTAGGTAAAATGTTTTAATAGTAAATTGCAAAAAAAGGTGTTAGGAAAAATAATGCCTTATTTTTCTTTAAAAATAATTAAGCTAATAAGAAAATTAAGCAAATATAAATTAACAAAATAAATATAAAATAAAAAAAAGTTACAAAAAAGACATATTTATATAAAAAGCACTGACCAGAATCCCATAATATAATATTCAAAATATGATTGCAAATGTTGTTTTATTTTCCTCACACAATCTTCTGTATACTCTTCAGTCACTCCAACAGATAGTTGTCAAGTGGTCAACGACATAATCACTGTTAAATCTAAAGGTCACTACTCTCTTTTAATCCTACTGATGCTTGGACACTGTCAATCACTCTCTTCTCATACAGATGTTACAATCCCTGGATAATAAGGACATGCCTCTTTCCTTGTTCACATCCTATTGTTAAGTCACTGTTTTAGTGTTAGCTTTTATGGATTCATCTTCGTTGCTCTTCCACTTCCACAAGGTTCAGTGTTAGGTCCATTGTGAATAACGTTATTTTATTTTAATTTTATTTAAGTTTTTTCTGTGTTACTCTAGGTTTATTATTATTTTTTATCATAACACTGGTGTAATATTGACATAAAATTTTTGTCTTAGCAATTATAATGAATTTCTTTCTGGTGGCATAACAATAGAATTAAAATCTGTATATTAATGAAATGTTAGCGATAATCATGCATTGTAATTTTTTCCTCCAATCATGCTATATTACCATATGATGTTACATATTGAAATATGTGTAATATAGAGTACCTATTATTAATATGGCTCTGTCTCTTTAAATTGATGAAATATTGATGAAATATTTGATGAAACATTGATTCCTTTCATTGTGTTTTTAATACTGATGTGGAAACATTATGTTATTTTTTTATTTTCTCAGAATTATGCAGTAAATTTATATTTGATATGACTCTATTGTATGTCATTTACTTGTACCGCTAATCAATTTGTTCTGTAACCATTTGTGAACCATGCTTTGTTCTTAATTATTTTTACATATATGATTTTTATGATGGATAATCCTTTTGAAATTATATATATATATATATACCTCTTTCATCAGGGTCAACAAATATCACTAAATAAAACAAAGATGCAGCTATATATAGACAACCACAGCATCTAAGATACCAAGGAGGTGATTATACTGGGAGTGCCGTGGTTCTATTGTGGATATATTTATTATATATATTAAAAAAACCTGGCAGATTAGTTTTCTTGTGAGACTAGTATTAAACAAAAGTTTGTGTAGCGGAAAAGCTTTAAAAAAGAAAAAGAAAAAAGTGAAGGCAGCCAGCAATGATGTTAAAATTCTTTAGATGACACAATGTGAAGACAAAAAAGTAAAATACAAACGATATATTAATATTGTGGCACTTCAAAAAGGTGGAAAGAATGTCGAGCAGCTGTGAAAGTCAAAACTGGTACCCAGGTGGTAAGTGACAATTTCAAGACACAAAGCTTGCAGGCATAGCATAGCTAGTTTTGTCCGATTGTTGCTATGCTAGGGTTACTATAGTAATCCTAGCGTAACATCTGGAGGACGCATGCGGCCTCCAGCTAGGTCAGGTGATTTACGCACCTTGAGTGCGTAAATCACCTGACGCTATTAAGTCTGCATCTGGTCCTATACTATCAATAATAACTTACTTACATAACTTTACTTTCTATATTTTAAACAAAGGCATACAATATTGAAACTTTCCATCAGAGTGTGTTTAAAATCACAATTAATAGAATGGAGGGAAAGTTGAGAGTAATAGAGTGGCAATTCCCATTGGAGGTGGAAAATCAGAAGGTGTGGTACAAGTAAGGTACAATTTCATTGATATGTGGAGTTTGAAGTTTAAAATGAGAGTTCCAGTAAATTGATTGGAGCACAAGTTTTGTTAGGATTTACAAAAATTATGGACTATACAAGATCATAAAATACTTTTTTATAATTATTATTATTAATAATAAAGAAGCAACAGAGTAGGCTCCACATTTATTATATTGGGCAACAAATAATAAATAATTAATTATAAGAAGACCATGAAGGATCATTACAAGACAAGTTTGATATTTATGTTTATACCATGGTTTATATAAGAATGTCGATATTGCACAAACAGTTATAAATAATAGCAATACACAATGAAAATGGAATGATTATTTTTAATTGATACTAGACAAAGGCCTGTCGCAATGGTGGGAAAAATGATTCCCCATTCATATCTCTCCTTCCTCCCATTGGACCGGATTCACAATAACGCATTTATATACTTACGGGCCTAGATTTTCATGCAAAATACTACACATGCGTAGTAACTTTTTTATGCTATCTATGTAGTATTACGTTATGTAGTTTGCATACATGCGGAATTTAAAGACCACATGTACGCAAGCTACGTAACAAAATGCTATGTAGATAGCATAAAAAGGTTACTACACATGTGTAGTATCTCTGCACGGAAATCTAGGAACATAAGGCACATAAGTATATAAATGCGTTGTTGTGAATCTGGTTCAATATTCCCAATGAATTTCTCTCCAGCCTCCCGGTATGCTCTATCATGTGTCCCCAGCTCCCAGTATTCCCCATCATGTGTCTCCAGCCTTCTGATATTCCCTCCCATATCTCTTCAACTGATCAGTATTTCCCATCATGTGTCCCAGTATTTCCCAACATGTCTCTCCAGCTCTCAGTATACTGAATCATGTGCCTTCAGATCCCAGTATTCACAGGAGGCTTTGCATTAAGTATCCTGGCAATTTTTTAGCAAGCAGTATGTTCACCTATAGTAGAGGAAGCATGAACCAAGATTACTCCCCATTGGCTGGCAAACTAATTAAATAACCGTCAGTCTTAGACCACACTGCTGGTTATAGCATCAGTTCCCATGCTTTGCTCTAGGTCTTGTTCCAATGCTCTTGTGATTTGTTGCGCTCACTTCCTATGTTTATTTTTATGGGGTTCTCCAGTCTGTTCCCTTGTCCCGACTTCTTACCAATGCACAGCTCCACTCTACCCTGAATGCTTCTGGACACTAATTTGTGTTTTTGTTGTCCTGAGTTTCTTTTCCACCTTACATCCTGCTGTGTGTTCTCATATAACCCTTCATAAAACAATAATTTCTGTATACATGGAACTCTAGTATTAGACAGATATTTGGCAAGTGAAGATCCTTAATGTGTTTTAGTGTTGCTAAAGTATTCAAATGGTAAATGTAAAAAATAATTTATCTCTCAAACATCTACAAACATGCAAATGGGCTGCGCTTCCCCCCCCCACTTACTAAAGTGGGTGGGGGGAAGCATGCTAAGTGTATAGTGTGGGAGGAGGCTCCCACACTTGTGAAGATCAGCGGTCATATGGACCACTGATCTGCACAATTGATTTAAGGCAGGCTTATGGCAACATAAGCTGCCATAAAGCCCGCACAAGAGAGGGGAATGACAGGGGGGTGCAACCCCCACTCTTTCTCATACGGACAGACCCCCACATGTACAGAAAGCCATAATATTATGGTGGGGTGCGAGACAAATTTCTCTAATACAGGACACCAAAATAACTAGTTACGACACTGCTTACCAATCATGCTTCACAAATGTGTTTCCAGTCTGATTGAAATCCATAATATGGAAGGTGGGGGAAAACCAGAAGTCTGGTTGTGGTCCATCATGTTTGGGTTCAGTTTAAACTGTAAATATATCTGGTTTATTACTGGATTAATGCCTTTACATTGTACATTAAACTTGGCAAAAGAGTAATAACCCTTGCATTATATAATGTTATATTCTTTCTTTCATTTTATATTCAGTTATTTCTCTTTTCCACAGTTCTTAAATTTATGGAAATGTCCATGGATTATTGAATAAAAAAAGGAAGCTTTATGAATCAACACAGTGTCTGTTAATATGTGTTCTAATCATAGTCTATCTTTTTATAATCTAGGGTTACATTTTGGAGTAGCCACTGTGTATTAAAGAGAAAATATTTTCTTAGTGCTGCATGATTTACTACAAATATAGTTGGTTTATTTTTTCTATGTGAATTAATGTCTGAACAATTACTTTTAACTTCATGATGCACTTGAATTATATAATCTTATATATCAATTCTGTATAATTTCCACATTTTTTTTTTTTTAAACAAAAATTTTTTTATTATGATCCAACATATTGTCTGTCAATTTTTTTTCTAATTGCAGTCCATATTTCTTTGTTCCTCAGACTGTATATTAAAGGGTTAACTAATGGAGTGACCACTGTGTATAAGAGAGATAATATTTTCTTAGTGCTGGATGCTTTACCATTAGATGGAGATAGATAGACCGTCATAAGAGTCCCATAATAAGTACATACCACAGTAAGGTGAGAGCTACATGTAGAGAAAGCTTTCTGTCTACCGGTAGTAGATGAAATTTTAATTATTGCTAATGCAATATAAACATAAGTTGTTAAGATGAACAGTATTTCACTAACAGTTTCAATAGTGGAAACAATAAATACTACCAATTCCAAAATATATGTATCAGAGCATGAGAGCTTAAGAAGAGGAGCAAAGTCACAGAAAAAATGGTCAATGACATTGGGTCCACAGAAATCTTGGTTAGACGTCATGATGATTGCAGTGAGTGATAACATAAAGCCAAACACCCAACACCATCCAATTATATGAAAACAAAATGAATGAGTCATTGTGGTAGGATAATGTAAAGGCTTACAGATGGCCAAATATCTGTCATATGACATCACAGTGAGAAAAAGGCATTCAGTAATTGAAGCCACACCAAAAAAATAAAGTTGAATAATGCAACTGGTAACAGAAATAGTACATCCACCATGAATGATATTGTGAAGCATAACTGGAGATATGCTTGTAGAGAACATTACATCACATATGGATAACTGTTTGAGAAAAAAGTACATAGGAGAATGGAGTTTTCTAGTAGTAGTAACCAAGGCAATAATTAGAAGATTACCAGCTAAGGTGGCATTGTAGACCATTAGAAGAACAGTGAAGACGAGAGTCCATATGTTATGAAGACCAGGAAACCCAAGAAGAAAGAACTCTTTGACATCTGTTTGGTTCAGTGTTAGCTTTATCTGATGGTATAACAGCAAACTTTAAATAAGTCTTTTTTTAACTATGTAATTTAAATTTTAAATGTTAATTCATAAAACAAACATAAAAATAATTATTCATATTGGGTCAAATTAAGAATTTTTCCTATTTTCCTGATAAAATATGCAAAAGAGAGATTTGAAATTGCTTGACACTATCCAGGTATCAATTACAGTCACAGCCCATCCTTTATATAAAAATGGCAGAAGATTAATTGCTCTTAAGTATATTTGGTTTGGAATGTATTCTAATTGGTATCATAGATTGTTGCATAAAATAAAAGCCACTGGTAAGACATAGAAACTAGTAGAATATTAGATTTCTGCAACGAAAGGGTCTGAGGAACGATTTTTATTAAAGAATTTGGAAATATATCAATAGTGTTAATCATAAGTTGTTAATGAAAAAGACATGTATCAGAGCCAAATTTACAAAAATCCTGGAAATTATGTTTAGTGCTTAAAACTCTACATTTAATTATTCTGGACCTGATCTAGTTTTTTGTGCAAGGGCCACCGCCAGATATTTTAGGGTCTGAGGCAAATCCTTAGCAGCTGCCCCCTATGTGGCATCATATACAGGGAAGGATTTCCCTGCACATTGGCCCACTAATGTAAAGCTCTAAGCAGCAAGTATCAGTGATAGGATACCGCTGATACCTGTAGTGGCCATGTTAAGAATCTGCAGGCCCAATCATCTCCGGGGTCCTGGACAATAGTCGCGGCTGTCCCCTCCTGATGATGGCATTGTATGTCAGATCCAGAGTTGCATGTATCGAATGAAATAAGCAACTTTGAATTGCAGGTAAAGAAAAATGCAGTTGTTTAATCCCCCGTAGACAATGAAATAAATGCAAAGGCTACTGATGATATTGCCATATTGTCAGTTTCCTATATTGCAATTTATTTTTTTCTCTTCATTCAGAGAATGAAATTTAGAAATAATTTACCGCAATGGTGGATCACACTAGCAGCATTCTGGCATTAAACAAAAAAGTTTATTTTATCTGCAGAAATCTATAGAAAAATGTGTAGAACACTGTTTATTATTTAGAAATACAGCCATTTCCCCATTGAAAATAATCTGCGCCTTTGACTTAAACCATCTCCTGACACTGTGCAAGATTTTCTCGGAAGTGTAGGTGTCTTAAACAACTATTGCATTTATTATAATGACTGAAAAGCTCCTTTCAGCAGCAATGGTTCTATGCATTTCTTTCTAGTCTTCAAGGTTTGTGTAAATGTTAAACAGAGGTGAATGTTTTTAAGCATTCCTCAGAGTAATCGGTTTACTTTTAAAAATGTGTAATCATGCTGACTTTTCCTATACAGTTTAACACCGTTCTACAGACCAGCCACAGTAATCAGTATAATAAAAATGTTTTAAACATGCTGCTTTATCCTACATTATACTGACTGCTTTTCATTTTCTATTGTTTTTTTAGAATTTTTGGAAAGAGTAGAACACATAAAAAATATTAATTGCATAATGCATAGTAAATAGAAAAAATGGTAAACAGAATTTTTCTCAAATTGTGTAACCTGCTGCATTACAACTCTCAGACTATTTACCTATACATGCTAAAAGTGTTTTTTAAATTCAATGTACTAACGAGTCAATGTTCAAGCACATAAATCTAACAATTATGTATTGCTTACTCAATAGCACTCCATAAAGTCCATAAACAGATATATTTTAAAGTTAGTATTCAAATATGTGGTGACAGTTTTTAACTAAAGCTGTATAATTACAAAAAAAAAAAAAGAAAAAGGTAAAACATACTTGTATAAGAAATACCTGATTTGCAGAGTATTGAAAAATTATTCTAAAATATTGTGTTATCATTATTAGCTCATAGGATCAAAATAAATGAAGTAACAATTGTAAATTAATTTGAATTTTATC
>WWET01007260.1:36080-53958 GCA_011038615.1 Limnodynastes dumerilii
CACATGATGGGGGAGAATACTGGGGGGGGCTTGAAGACGCATAATGGGGAATACTGAAGGGAGCTGGAGACATGTGATGGGGAATAATGGGGGGTTGGAGACACATGATGGGGAATACTGGGGGGAGACTGGAGACAAACTTGAAAAAAAAAAAAAATGTTTGGTAACATAATTTTTTCCCGTCTTTATGACAGGCTTTAGACTAGTAATAGTGATAATAGACAAACACTACAACTCAATGGGAAAGACTTGGGTCATTATTTGGAACATCTCACTCACAAATCACTGCTGCGACATTAGTCCAGTCTGCTTGTATTGGAGATGGGCGATTGGATCTGGAAACTTGAACTGGAACATTCCATGCTGAGAGAACTGGCAGACCTTCATTAACTAAAGAGGTGATATGATGATTATTGGAGTGGCGCACCATAAGTTTGAAAGGGCATCCCCACCAACAAGGAATACACTGAGCACGAAAAGCAATGGTAACAGGGCAAAGTTCTCTTCTCCGATTAAGCATTGCAGCAAGTAGGTCAGATAATATCTGTAATTTTCTCAGAACATCAGAATCTTCAGCATTTCCAGCTGCTCAAAGGACATTTTCTTTAGTGTGGAAGCAATGTGTTATGAATACCTGAGGCTAAGTACAAAGAATGCAGAAGCCAATATAAATGAAAGGGGTTTATTGCAGGTACAGATTCCAGGTAATACACAAAACACTGAACAGACACGGCAGACTAGGAAGGAACATACGGGACTGACAAGACAGACTAAACTAACCAGGGCAATCACACACACAAGCAAACAGCGGAAACCCACAAGGGGTTAACAGAAACAGTCAGGCAAGATAAACTAGGTAAATAGAAATGGGACTGAACAGCAAGGTGGGAGATGGAGGGAAAGGAGACACAAGGTATGAGGCAAGGTACCGGGCAAGGACAGAACTGGGGCACTCAAGAAAGCAAGAAGAAATGTAGCACAAGGCAAGAGGATAAAAGAAACTGACACAGAGACACTAGGAACTAGAAGCTATGACCAGTACATGCTACTTGCACTGGAGGCTATTTAAAGAACACTCTCCCAATAGCTGTGGAAGCCAGACACACCTCCAGGGACAATTAACCTGCAGCGGGGAGAAAAACAGAGACGCAGCACTTTGCAAGAAATTAACACACACTCTGCCAGGATGAACCTGCAGAGTGTAACACAATGTATCCTAATCAGAATGTTACGAGGCTGTGATGGAGGGGCCATGTTGGAGTTAGGCAAATTATGAACTCTGTCAATTTGCAAATCGCTTTCTGGAGCTTCATGTATGCAGAGAATGCCTTTAGCATATTCTGGAAGTTCACTATTCATGATTGCCTTGGATCCCCTCTAATATTAATAGTATTTCAGTGGGCACAATCTTCCATATCAATTATTTTAAGCCTAAGAGAATCAACTTCTTGTTGGAGTATATTGTGAGAATCAATAAGACCATTGCGTGATTGAACTAGCTCCCCAATCTTGTTTTCAAGCTGGTCAATGCGGTCCCCAAGGTCACTAATATCTGCTCTTATTTCTTGAAGAGAGGTTTAAATATCCAAATTAATTTCTTCACAAAGCGCCATCAGCATCTTATGTATCACCTTAACTGTTAGTGGATCATCATAGTCAGGATCAACACATAGATTTGCATTGTGAAAGGACACCTGTGGAAATGACTGAACAGAATTTGGTGTAGCCACAGGACAGTTTGCTGAGAGACTTGTTAAGATGGAGACAGAAACCAAACAGGCGGATGAAGCGGTTAGGGTCTTGCTTTATCGACAGCATGATGAAACCAGTAAGCTCAGTAGTTGGAGAAGCAACTAAAAGGTTGGAATGATGTGAGTGAACGACTGAGGTTAATAGAGAGAACAATTATGTTTGATGTAAGGATGTAAGGATGTAATAGAGTCATTCTACATATTGGATGCACAACCAAATAATGTAGTAGGTTAACACTCCAGGCTAGCTAGATATCTTGGTACACTAGGAGACCAGCCAGAACTTAGAGGCAAGTCTCTGAGAATGAAGAGACTATCTTTTCGTTGTTTTACTGACTGTTGCATTAACTTCTGTTTTCTATCTTCTTTTGTTTTTAGGTGTGGTAGTTGTTTTCCTTTTTTTTTATAATAAATAAAAATATTTATGTTTTGTTCTTTTTTGTTATCTTATTTATTGTATTTTAATTAAAATCTTTGTTGATTATTGCCCTGTGTCTATTGCTTGTCTATTGCCTGGAAGGCTTATTCTCCTTTCTACAAGCAAGTAGGGCACTGGCTCCCTTTTGTGGGAACAAATGTATCGGATTATCAATACGATGAAAGAGATAAAAAAGAATGACAGTCACAGCTTTCAAGTATGCCAGGACCACAGGGAAAGAACTCTGCCCAGCTGGATTGAAGGCAATTTGCTTTCAACAGGATGTTCTAGTGTGGGCTGTGGAAGGTAAGCTTGTAATCAGTACTTGGGAGCTGGAACTGCAGTGCTATTGCTGAGGACTTACCACAGGCTATGTGTTGGTACTCTGAGGGGAAGCTGTTAGCTCTGCAGGGGAACCTCTAATGAGATCTGAGGAAAGGATAGACAAAACTGTTGTTTATAGCCCATCGGGAAGCAAGGCCGGTACCTGTTTCAGCCTCTGTTTCCCATTCAACACACATAGTCCCCCGGAATCGGGTGATCCAGAAAATTTATGACCCAGTATGGTGTGCGTATACAACTCCTGGGGCCAGATTTACAAAGCTTCTATTTTCAGAAAAGTGGATCTGTTGCCCATAATAATCAGATTCGAGCTGACATTCTCTAGTATGTAATAGTTAAATGAGATCTAGAATCTGATTGGTTGCTATGGGCAACATCTCCACTTTTCCAAACCCGCAGTTTAGTAAATCTGGCCCCCTGGTGTGGTCCTGGTTCCAGGTAGCAGTCTTGTTAGCCAGGACCTTGAGTCCTCCACCGGGGGAGATTTTTTAAACAAGATTTAAATTCCAATTAGTCTAATAATGTTTCTAATCCTTATTTGTTGTTAAATCACAATCTTTCACAATGAAGCTTACAATTGTTTTAACATTTTAACCCATAATGTTATTTTATACAACATGGTACAATCATTAACCAAGATATACAACAAATTACACCCAATATTAAGGGATAATGTTGTAATTGATAAAATAATTTATATTTAAGTTTAAAATGACCTCAAAAGTATTTCTCCAAAACATAATCCCTTAATCCTAAACCTCCACCTCTGCATTAATGACCACATCCACATAATTAGGAGCCTAATTCGTTTGTGACATCCAAAAATTGATAGACTCTCTGGTCATGGTGTGGTTAAATATTTAACCAAATTGATTATTATTTAAATGAGAAGCAAATTAAGAAATGGTATGGTCTCTTTGGCAAATAAAAAATAAACATTTTACTTTCTACCTAAAAAAAAAGGGTTTTATTATTTATAGTAATAAAAAATGTGTTTATAGAAAACAAAAGAGTTCACACAGCAGGGGAGAAAAATAAAATTCCATAAGGCCACCTGTCAAGTTTAGAAAGAGATGAAGTTCCTGTGGTGGATGACAAGATTACTTATATTTACACATTCCTATCATATCAAGACTACAAAGTTTCAGTAGTCTGTTTTTCAAGAGACCAAAAAGAGGCATTAAACCCTCAACTAAAGCTGGCCATACACTAGAGCGATTAAAGGCCCGATCTCCCAATTATTAGTGATTTGACAAATTATCGCTGTAGTGTGTGGTGCTGATTTTTTAACGAAAAGCACGATAATCTTCCCAAAATGGCTGCCAGCAGATAATCGCATCTTTTGGAATTCCTGATTGATTATCGTTTATCGTTAGCAAAATAGTGCAGTGTGTAGACATTTTAGATAACCGTACAATATTTCTAACATTTTTTTATTCTTTCCACACCCATCTGGAGAGTGTGTCTATGTAGATGTATGCAACTTCCTTCCTGTTTATTACACCTGATACGTATTCAGTAGACCTGTACTTGCAATTGTCATCCTATCATGATGGATTAAAAGAACACATTTTTCAAAGAATTTTCTTTTTTAAACCGAACATGCAAACGACATGCAGAGCCTTTCAAATTTCACACAATGTTTCTTTTCTTGTACATTAAAGGATCAAGGTGTGTATTTGCTGTATGGATAAATAGGGCTGGATATGAATGGCTGCAATGGATTTGCTATGTTGCCATGCAATTTAAAATGGAATTAAAGGCTATTCACGACTGGACAATGGGCCGGATCCAGAACTACGTCCGTCTTCCATAGACGGGCGTAGTTGAATAAACAGTAGCTACTGCGCATGTACGTAAATCTGCGTATCGTTTCGATACGTAGATTGCGTATATGCGGTCTTTTAGACCTGGATCCGGCCCAATAATAGCAACGCTGTTGACAGGAAATGACGATTTTCTAACATCCTGTTCCGGCATGACTCCTTCATTGTTGCCGTCAATCACCCTCTGAACTGCCTTTTATGTAAAACATCTGCATATTATCGCATAGTCTGTGGGCGAAAAAGATTTTATGCACACCAAAAAAAGCACTTAAAAATTTGCCTTTTTTTTCCGGGCCAACAATCCCATAGTGTATGGCACCAATTTTGTTACTTCTCACTAGAGGAAAAATTGGTACAGTTATTGAGAAATTCATGCTGTGACGATATTCGTCTTAGTGTATGGCCAGCTTAAGAAGATACATCATTTGTTGAAACTTGCTGTTATGGAAGTAACATTTTCATTTTAGACATACTATATGATGTTGGGCTGTCACAGTGTGATTTGTGAAAGAAATTACCAATGGAGATAGAAATAACTCAGGCAAGAAACACAGCTTTATTTACTGCAGGAAGTAACACATTCACATTTATATTCAAAAAGAAGAAAGTCACATATTACAAAACAAATAGAACTTGCCTTACTTAGAAATAACACAGTTTTTTTAGTTTACTTTAATGTAAGAACTTACTATCATCTGGCAAGATGCTAAACTAAGTAGGACAGGGGACTTACTCAAGTCAGTTGCGTAAGTCCCCTATGTCGGAACATCTGTGCATGCGCGCCCCAGATATTCTCACAGCGTAAGTATTAACGTACATAACTAAGTTACTTATGTCAGTACTTATGCAGAAGGGGCTAACCCTTCATTTACGATGGCTGTTTCCCCACAATACAGACGGGGATAGCCATGTAAATGAGCCCAGTTACGACCAGGTCTGCAGCTGTATGGCTGCAAACCTAGTCATACAAGTTAAGATTGGAATCTGGACACATAAGCTTCCATATTTAATACCGACAGCGCGGAGTGCAGGGGGCATGCACTCCCCACTGTGGCTGCATAACTACGGACCCCCACATACACCTACGCTTTAAATACAAACTGTTTCTAAATCCGGTTCCCTACATCTAAAAAATATTTACAAAATATGCAAAAATCTCACGCAAGAATCTCTCGCATTCATTTTTCTAATGTTATTCTTATTGGACACCCACATTATGGGCCTGATTCAGAGATCCGTCGGCGATTGGGCCGCAAATATATGCATCTAAGTGGCAGGTCGGAACAGGTTACAACCAACAGAATAAACAGTCACTCCCCTCGCAACCTCCGACCAGACTTAAACTTCCATCTTCATAGACTTGCCCTAACTGGCCGCACTCACTTCCGACCCTATGTGTATTAGTTGCATATATTTAGGGCCCTAACTCTGTAAGCACACCCACTTTCCCTCATCTAAATGCCTCCCCCCGCCCATTTCTATGCAAATCCTTAGGTCCGTATATTTCCGCCGCACTTAGAGTCGCATTAGTCTCCGCACGATTCACAAGTCCGACTTTAAGGCTTTTCCGACCTTAACTTTAACGTACATGGCGTTGCACTATTACTACGCATGCGCAGTTGATGCAGAATCGATCAGACCCTAAATATACGCACGGAACTATCGTTAGTTCCGGATCTCTGAATCAGGCCCTATAAAACTACCCCCCTACAAGGCATATTGCATGCATCAGCTAGACTGATTTTTCTTGGAAAATGCTATTCTAGAGCTGCTCCACTCTACCAGTCTCTGCATTGGTTGCCGATATATGAGAGAATCAAATACAAACCTTTTTCTAACCTACAAAGCCATCAATAACACTGCACCCACATACATATCCTCACCCATCTCATCCCAACTCGCTGTCTCAGATCTTCACAGCACTTACTTCTCGCCTCTACACTAATCAAACGCTGTAATTCCCGGTTACAGGACTTCTCCAGCGTTGCACTCTCTCTCTGGAATAACCTTCCTTGCCCAAAAAGACAATCCTTAACTCTCCAAACTTTCAGGCGCTCCCTTAAAACTCATCTCTTCAGACTAGCTTATCAACTTGCACAAATTACTGCTTAATAATTGTCAACCCCATTTACAACCACTATGCTATCTGGTTTACCTTACTGTTAAATGAATAACACAACTTAAAAACTTTACTTTTCATACTAAAATTACCCTCAGTCCTGCTACTAACAATGGGCCTGATCAAGACCTACGATCATGCAATGCTTTTGTGAGTAGTGTATTTACCTCAGTGTACCTACGTTGCACTCCCCTAGGTTCGTACTTACTTTTGCCATCTTACGCCGAGCAAACCCTACGCTAACTTTTCTGAGCACAACCGCAGGCGTCCGTAAGCTCCTTTCTTAGTTACGATGCTTAGCAAGCCCATACTGTACGATTTAAATGCCTCACCCCGCCCTCTGTGCGTCTTTACGGATTTCGGATGGCAGACACACCCCCTCGAGCATTGTTATGATGCTGGTGCGCTCAAGGCCCATATGCTCAGAATTTTGTTGCATAACATCTGCCCCATGCATGCGCAGTAAGTACAAATGGCCATTTTTACGCTTACGCAAAGCGTAAAAACATGGCCGAGTGTAGGTCTGGATCAGGCCCAATATGTGTATATATACTGGATCATATAGAGCACTGAGCACTTTTACTTTACATGCTGGCCAGTACATTGTGTGATATATAGCACTAGTCCTTATGTATCAATCCTTAATGCCCTATAAAGTGTAAGCTTGTGGGCAAGGCCCTCTTAACTACCCAGTCTGTTGCCACCCAGTCTTGTTATAATGTTTGTTAAAATTGTTGAGTGCTACGTAATCTGCTGGTGCTGCATACAAATCTTTTAATAAATAAATCTTAATTGACATTGCACAGAACTAAGCTTTCAATTATTTTTTTAATTGCAGTCAGTATTTCTTTGTTCCTCAGGCTGTATATTATAGGGTTAAATAACGGAGTGACCACTGTGTATAAGAGAGATAAAATCTTCTTAGTGCTGGATGATTTTCCATTAGATGGAGATAGATAGACAGCCATAAGAGTTCCATAATAAGTACACACCACAGTAAGGTGGGAGCTACAGGTGGAGAAGGCTTTCTGCCTCCCAATAGTAGATGAAATTTCAAGAATTGCTAAAGCAATATAGACATAAGTTGTTATGATGAACAAAGTTTCACCAACAGTTTCAGGAGTGACAATAATAAATACTACCATTTCCAAAATGGATGTATCTGAGCATGAGAGCTTAAGAAGTGGAGCAAAGTCACAAAAAAAGTGGTTAATGACATTGGGTCCACAGAAATATTGGTTAGACATCATGATGATAACAATGAGTGATATTACAAAACCTAATGCCCAACAACAACCAACTATATGAAAACAAAATGAAAATGTAATAATGGTAGAATAATACAAAAAACAAAATGAAAATGTCATAATGGTAGAATAATGCAAAGGCTTACAGATGGCTAAATATCTGTCATAAGACATCACAGTAAGGAGAAAACATTCTGTGATTGAAGCCACACCAACTAAACAAAGTTGAAGGATGCAACTGGAAACAGAAATAGTGCAACCACTATGTAATATTGTGTGAAGCATGAATGGAGCAACACTTGTAGAAAATATTACATCACATATGGATAAATGTTTAAGGAAAAAATACATGGGAGAATTTAGATTGCTCATAGTAGAAACCAAAGCAATGATTAGAAGATTACCAGTTAAGGTGGCATTGTAGACCATTAGGAGGACAATGAAGAGTAGAATATTTACATTGTGAGATCCTGGGAACCCAATAAGATAGAACTCTTTGACTGCTGTTTGGTTCATTGTTAAGATCTTCTGATGAGACAGTAACAAAGTAGGAATAACTTAATGTTTTCAACCATATCATCTGATTTTTAAATAAGAATTTGACAAAGTAAAGTCAAATACTGAATAGTATTAAATTATTGAAGAGGAAACCGCTATACTGTACATTAAATTAAAATAAACACTTACAAGCAATTTCTACAAACACATCTGTCAAAAGGTTGAAGAAGTCTCCTTCCCCTCATGTCTGGATACAGTGGGGTAGCTCAGATGCTTTGCAGATGCGAACATTCATGTCTATGGTGGGGAATTTACATTTCTGGATTATTTATAAGGATCTAAGGAACATGGAGCATATATTATGAGAGCATGTTAAAGGTTTTCACTGTTTTTGTTAATGACACAAAAGTAAAATTGCAAATACCATGGACCAGATCCTCTATTAATAATAATAGGCAACTTACGTATGCCAAGTATGTAAGTTGCCAGACAGGTTGTACTGCTCATGATGATATAATAAATTCTGCATCAGAACGCAGACATTTGATAGCAACTCTATATAGGCCACATTATGGATCTGCTTAAAATTCTGAACGAGTCCCTTACTGTTTACATATCCATATTAAAAAGGTACCAAGTATGGAAATCATAATCATTAAGATGTATTTTTGCTTTTGATGCTTCCAGAATGCATGTTCAAAATGTTTGCAAGAGGTGTTTGGTTTTGAAAGCCTTTTCTATAAATAAATGTATCATCTTCAGTGACAAAGTGGCAAATGTAATCAGACTTTATTTATTATAGGTTTTTGTTTAGTTTGTTTGTGTTTTACAATACAAAGGTGGATTCATAAGGTGAATTTTATATGTGACAAATTTTTTTTTTTTCAATTTAAAAATGTAATAACAAAAATAATATATCAATCAACCAACCAACCAATCAATCAATCAATCAACCAACCAACCAACCAACCAGTTAGCAGGGCTTTGATATAGTAAAAACATTAAATAATAGTAGATTAATAAATTATTTATTTTGCATTAAGTTTATAAACTAATGTTTACTTTTTAAATTAATGAGAGAGATTATAACATTTCTCAGAAATAACGGAACTCCACTTTGCTTCCAAAGACTGGGGTGTTTAACAGAAACACACATGCAGTGTAGCAATAGTCCCAGAAATGTGAGACTCCCACACTGTAGTCTGTGATAGTAGCATGTCTGGGATAGTAGCTGAAAGGGGGTGCTGTCTCTGAGTGGCTGTTTTGGAGACTTGGGGACCTCTGTCAGGGGTGAGCTCTCAATTTAGAAAAATATATGATATATGACCCATAGTTGGGACTCTGATTTTTAGAGTAAGTACCAACAAACAGAGACAACTTGTAAGTGGCTGGTGGCTTATCATGTATCTGCAGATATTTGTAACTAATTCTCTGACTTTTATTTTAAAGATAGATGATTACGGTTAGTCGCTGGGTAATGGCTAGAGTGCCAGGCCTTGTTTTGTTTTTGTGCAAACTCCTCTTGTTCTTTTTGATCAATTACTAACCTTTATATTGTAAAGAGTCTTCCATTTTCTGTAGGTCCTATAAACGTCAATTCTTTGTATTAGGTGAGCTTGTCATAGTCTTTCATTGTTGTTCATGAATCCAAAAAAATCAACAATCTGTAATACTAACAGATTTAAAAGTAATTTAATAAAATGACATAAAGATGTGTATTACTGATCTCCCTCACAGAAAATAACACAGCAACCGCTTATAAATCACTGAAGTATCAGTGTGTGGGGATTAAGAGAAAGGTGATAAGGAAAATTAATCATGTTAAGAAATAATTATGTCTGAATAAAAAAACAAAAACAAAAAAAACAAATCTATTCCCATAACAATTATGTTAACTGTCATAAAACAAAGACTGCTTAGTTTATTTTATAGTTGTTATGATATGTATTTTTATTTTATACTGTTTTAAAGATATGGACACCGATCCAGATCTCTGCATACACAAGCTGGTGTGACGTTTCTTAGCATTTTTCCACAGTATACATGCATAGAACCATTCTTTTTGCAACCCTGATGTCCGGGGTTAACATTTTGAGGGGCATTTTGAAGGAGGAAAGCAGTGGATGAACATAAAAGTAGTCAATGTAAGAGCATACAAGTATAAGGTCACCCAATCTTGATCAGAACACAGACAATCCATTGCATGATGATATACTTTATGATATGGTATGCTTTCTGCACCTCCACTCATTCATGCCCTAATTATATCCCGCATTGATTACTGCAATGCCCATCTTATTGGTCTCCCACAAAATAAAATTGCCCCTCTACAGTCTATATTGCATGCAGCAGCGAGACTGATCTTCCTTGCAAAACGCTCAACTACAGCTTCTCCACTCTGTCAGTCTCTACATTGGCTGCCTGTAAAATACAGAATCAAATACAAAATCCTCTTGCTAACCTATAAAGCCATAAGCAACACTGCACCTGCATACATATCCTCACTTGTCTCAAGATATATCCCAGCACGTTCTCTCAGATCATCACAAGATCTACAACTCACCTCTGTACCTCATAAATGCTCAGATTTAAGGTTGCAAGACTTCTCCCGGGCAGCACCCACTCTCTGGAATAGCCTTCCTCGCTCATTAAGACTATCCACTACTCTACAATCTTTCAAGCGTTCCCTTAAAACTCATCTCTTCAGACAAGCTTATCAAATTACACAACCACCCTAAGCATTAAATACCATATTATCAACCACTTCTACAATTTAACACATTACGAACACAAACCCGCACGCTCTCTGTTCTACAATTCCCTCATCTCTGCTACTAACACTGCTGTGTGACTGGAGCATACAGAGCATTGAGCACTTTTGTCATACACCATGGCTGGTCCATTGTGTGATATATAGCACTTGCCCTTATGTATCAAACCCATTGGAGACTGGAGAGACATGAATGATAGTCTGTATTGTGTAGCGGTTTTTAAGAAAAAGTGGGAATTGTACAGCGGAGCCTAGGACGCTGTCTGTATTGTATAGTGGTGACTATGATTTGCTTTCTCTTATTGTGTTGCAAAATTATGTTTTATGATGCTTACTTTAATCTAGGATGGTAACTGGTGTAAAATTGTTAAACAAGGGTGTAAATTTAAAGTTCACAGTGTGGCGATGAACACCTTAGCACTGGCCCTGATTATAGGCTTCACAAATAGTTTTTCTTTTCCACATGGCATTGTACAATTGATTTGTCAGGTAAGTTACATATACATATACATATACATACTAAGTAACACAATAATACATTAGTTGCATCAATCGATAACACTATACAAGGTCTGAACACTGAAACCCTCACCCCATTTCTCAAGAGGAAAGGAAAGGCAATAAACTTTCTGAACATGGCCACCTCCACCCAGAGTATATTGCTGTTGAAAGTGAACAGAATCTTAATGTCAGATGGTCTAATTAGGTTCCAATACAATGGGGGGATCATTTAAGAAGACCCTGGTCGCATACCAATTACTATTTCTAAAGCAGGCATGGATTTGTACTTGAAAATTCGGAGATTGAAGATTAACAAAGGCTTGCCAAGTTTTGAAAAATGACTCAGTGTGGATTTCCTTACTCAGGGAGGAGTCTACCCAATCCATTCTAAATGCAAAAAAAGAGCTTGCTTTTTTCAATGTCTTGCTTTTAAACAATGTCATAGATGGTGGTTTCTCCTTCACCCACATATGCAAGATGCTCTCTCTAGCCACTGCTGATATCATTAACCATAGTTTCTTTTGACCTTTTGACATGCTTAGGAGGTTCGTAGAAACACCCAATACTGAACAATCAGCTGACAGAGGTACTTGCAGTGATAGATGCGCATGAAAGAATTGTATGACTTGATTCCAAAATCTCTTAATGTAAGGACATGCCCACAAACAATGTATCAGGGAGGCTTCTCTCATATGACACTTTGAGCAAGTGTCTGTGTCTGAAAGTCCCCTCAGGAAACGTCAGTGAGGCGTTAAGTAACCCCTGTGGAAAATGTTATAAAACATTTCCCTGTAGGTGCTTGAGGGGACAATGGAAATAGAGCTTGTAAATGCCTTCATAATTATGTCTATGGTCAGGTGTGGGAAAGCCTCCAACCAGGCTGACATTCCAGTTTGCACCTTTGTATGGTCTAAGGGCTGACGTAGGTGCCTATAGTGTCTAAAGATTGCTTTTTTACTTAAAGGGACTGTGATAAGCGCGTATCTAAGGCATTTGAAATGTCTGATGGGCTCAGAAGCCTTAACACTGAGCTAACATAATACTGAGCCTGATGTAAAGCTAAAATGTGACTCAGTAGAAAATCACATTTGTCAATAAGCCCAGCGACCGAGAGAGGTCTTTTTGCCTGTATGTCAACCAGCGGGCGAATATGGTAAATGGGCAAATGATGTATACACACAAAATGAAAGTCGCTCAATCAATTTATAGGTAAATGCAAACAGGTGCATGAAAGGCAGGGGTAATCTGCTAGCAACAGAAACAAAGGAAAGAAAATGCCCCAGCACCACTGCCATTAACCAGTAACAGACTATACCATTCTATCTGTAAAATAAAATTCTAAGTATGTACGGGGGCAAGTTCAATACTTGGTCCACTGAAGAGGATACGGACCTGAAGAAAGATCATGGGTGGCAGCCAAAGATCTTCATGCGGAAAAACTTAGAAGAGAATTTCATAAAAAGTTCCCTGAGAAACCCAGTCATAGGGGTATCAAAACCCCTCGTCAAGGGGGGGTAATGTTACAGCTGCCGCTGCCTCATACAGTCGGTCAGCTGGTAAATTCTTCTCTCCCCTGGTCCCCGGGAGGTAGCTGCCACTGTGGCACGCGCTGCTCACTTCCTGGCCGACGGCTGCCTTAGTTTTAGCGTCATAGCAACCTGCTTTGCCGCCGCGGCTCTTCTGTTTGGCGTGCCCCCTAGTGGCTACTGTATTTATCTCTTTCACTGGTTCTCTCCTCCTATGACAGACCTTCCCACCTTATTTAAACCCCTTCAGGTCACTTCCTAGGTGCCGGTTATAGTTCCTGCTTGTCAGTATCTGTGACCTGCTATTACTTGTGTGCCTAGTGCCTTGCCCTGTGCTTGCCTAGTGAATTGATCTCTGAGTACCCTCCTGACCTGTTCCATACCGTCCTACCTTGTGCCTTACGTGTGTCTCCTCCCTGGGTCTCCCTCCTATTTTGTACCTACCTCCTTGGGTCCCTATTTTGTACCTACCCACCTCCGTCCTCCTATACTTACCTGACTGCTTGTGTTTGCGTTCTCTTGCTGAGAGTTGTGTGTGTTTGAGTGTGAGTTAGCCCCAGTCTGTCTAGTCCAGTATTGTGACCCTCATCCTTCCTTCGTGCCTGGTTAGTGTTTATCGTTGTCCGTCTTGAGTTAGTCCCTACCAACTAATTCTGCTCCCACTAATCGTGTTCCCTCATTTCTATTTGGTTCACTGTCGGGTTATCCCTTTTTCCCTTTTCTCCGGGCTGAGGTTCAACGGGCGCGACCAAGCTTTCAGGGCGTGCCCAAGTCCATCCCCACCATCAGGGGCCCTGGTGAAGACTACCTGAAGGTAAAGACTCCGCTACCAGGCAGCCGGCTCGCTCACCCTGCCTGTCCTCCTAGTGATCACCCCGGTACTTCCCAAGGTAAACCCGGGGTATCACCCTTATCTCTCATTGACCACTCCGGTATTCCCCAGGTAAAACTGGAGTGTCATAACAATATAATGCAGACTCCGGTTATAAAATAGTTTTTTTTGAAAAACAGACAGCCAAAATTCATACCATTTCAAAAGTTTTAATAAATGTGTCAGCATGTGGGCTTAGTAAAGCCCTTACTGCTTGAATAGAATGCCTCTGCCCATCCCTCATGCTCTGATCCGCATGGAGGGCACCATTGCAGAAGGCCTGCGCAGTACCCTTTTCAACCAAACTTCCGTACGTTGCATACGGAAGTCTGCAAAGCGGTTTTATGGCTGAATACGGTCACTGATATATTGTATTTCTCCAAATAAAGTCTGAATAAATTTTGCTTTTTATCTCCTCCCTCTCCATAACCAAGAATTCCTATTAATCCCTCTCCCCTAAACTTTCATAAGATGTCCATTGAGAAGTTACCTGATATAAAAAACAAAAATAAAATAAAACCGTTTAGCTTTATTAACACAATATTATCCTCAACTAGTAAGTGAAAATAATGTGCACAAATGATTGGTTTATAAAATGAGATTGTACTGTTACAGATAAATAAAATATTGGTCATAAACTGAGTTGACCACAAACCATTGCTCTTTGTAAACGTGTTGCAGTTACATTTGGCCGGGAGTAGCGATTGCATAATACCGCAAATGCTTTAGTGGTGTTTTCCATATCCAAAACAAATTCTATGCTAATCTGCATAACAATAAGCACTTTTTTTACCACTCAGTTCGGAGTGCTACCTCCTTATAAAATGTCTTTGCTCAAGTGAGGAAAGAATATTCTTAATGCTAACTACTAGGATTTTGGCAAGGATTTTGTAATCAAGATTGAGTAAAGAAATAGGTGTGATCCGCTATTTACCCCCCACCATTCTCCAGAGAATCTGTGTGATTTATTTATTAACAGGCTTTTATATAGTGCCATCAGATTACTTAGTGCTTTACATTCACATCAGTCCCTGTCCAATTGGAGCTACATTTTAAGTTCCTTAACACACACACACACACACTAGAGTTAATTTAGTCAGCAGCCGATTAACCTACCAGAATGTTTTTGGTAGAGATGAACGGTTCGGATTCCATGAAATCCGACAGATCCGAATTTTAGGGTACCGAGTCTAAGAGAGGCACGGCTTGGATCTTCCCGCCAAACTTGGATTCCGAATTGAGGCAAAACACCATTTTCTCAGAAATGTTGCATCTCGTGGTTTTGGATTTTTCGGCACGAAATCTCACATTATTTTTCAGCTCCTTTGTGATTGTGCAGTTCAGTAACACTGTTCTCGTGAGGGTTTATAAGACTCTTCGTTTCTGGAGCCATTTTAAATAGGAGATTGGTGGTGAAAGATTGTTGTGTGCTTTAGCTGCAGATACTGATACCTCTATCCACTCTTGTGGGGCAGTGATATTGCTTTGTTGTTGTTAAATAAGAACCCAACAAAATATATGTGGCCAGGTGCACATTGCACAGTGCACACTGTATTTTTTGCAAGAAGCCATTGCACTAATTCATTGCGTTTTAAAGACTGCGTGTACGCAATCTACGTTGCAAGAATTAACGTAAATTACTATCCGAAATTACTGCACATGCGCAGTAGCACTTTTCGCAGAACTCCGACCTTAATTGCATTGCGGCCGAGGTCTGAATCCGGCCCTGTATTACTAGTCTAGCCATTTTTGTCCAAGTAGTGGACACATTTGCAAGAAATAAAATTTTTTTGCTCACAGTTTTATCCTCTTTCACTTATGTATTTACCATCAATCTTAATAGTATCCTCCTTTTCTTCCTTTTCTTCTTTCTCCACTCATAGAAAACAGAAATCACAGCCACAACCATATTATAGTATTGCTAATATAGTCTCCTTTACGTTCTCAGTAGTGTGCTCACCTTTTATGTGTCTTATATTGAGGCCTGTCACACAATATTCATCTTCCTTGTTAGGGTCAATTAAAGACATAAGCCACAGCTGCCACTGTAGTGTAATTATCAATTATCAATACACAATTCTAGTGTACTCTGTAATGTGCTCACCTATTAGGTGTCTTGTACTTTATGCATATCACAGAGTATTCTTACGTCTGTGCCTTCTTATTATGCCCCAATTTCCAGTGGTAATGAACCTCCAGACTGTTGTTATTCCAACAATGTTTATGATTTACGACTTTAGTCCGGTTACAGCTTTACAATTTAACAAAATTAAACCGTTATCTAATCATCTCCCCTGCAAGGGAGAGGAGGTTCCTCCACTCCCAAGATTTTTGCCCATAAATGCCTATCTTCAAAGGTGAATAATACTTATAAACTGCAAGAAAAACCAATGGGCGCTCAGTCTAGATACTGCTAAAGGAAGGGGGCAAGTTTATCAGTTAGAAGATGGGGGTACCTCATTCTCACCTCTACCACCAATTTTGCCAAAGTAAGTATGTGATCTGAGTATGCATATTTGTATTTTTAGGTGAGTTATGCTTTTTTAGTGTTTAAATTGCCAGTTGTACACAAGTCTGGATCTGGTGCACTGTTGACAAACATAAAATGAGTGACAGAAGTCCATAGTAATGCTTAGTTACCAAGGGCCGGATCCTGACCTACGGATGCCTTACGGTCACCCGAGGTCAGTACGGACGGCATCGGAGCGGGGAGTGCACACCCCGTGCACTCACTGCTGTAGGGAGTAAATCTGGACACTTACATGTTGCTCCCAACTCTCTCCCAAATTATTGGTCCCTTTCTCAGTTTCCATGCCCATCAAAGCTGCTTGAGAGATTTACCTACACTCACCTCACTCACTTCTTTTCCTTACATAGGACTGGATTCACAGATATGATTTTGCTTCTTTTTATGTGCATATTTTTAGGATCAGATTAACTGCTCATGCAGGGTAACTTTCTTTATGCAAGTTACGTAGGATTTAGGCATGGAAGTCCATTAGGCACATATTTTTAAATTGTATTTTGTGACATACGTACGGAGGGGCATGGTTGTCTTCCGTACATGCAAAGTTACGTGAAAGTGAGTGGGGGGAGGCATTTAAATGGCCTTTTGAGGGCGCAGTTAATAATCTACACACATACAATTTAGGCACGTAAATACACCCGTAGAGTTAAGGTTGGCCTATGGACGCGTTAGTCGCCGAAAATCCGTCCGAGGGGAGTTTCATGGGTGTTGCCTTCGCACATACGTGCGCATATTTGCGTACTTATTACATACGCATCTGTGAATCTGTTTCATAATCTGTTAGATTCTGCTCAGTCTGTTTTGATCCCAACACCGTACGAAAACTGTGCTGACCAAGGTGGGTAAATCTAAAAGGTCTTTTCTAATATTTAAGTTATTTAAATGTTACAGTCCCTAGGTATTCAGAACCCTCCCCATTCCTGGTTTATATCATATTTATACAATAGCTTTTTCTCTGTTGGCTCTTCTGGATCCAACCTCCTGTTTCTTCCTTTATCCGTTAGAACGAAACAAGGCCCAATCTTGGGTTAATTGCTGTAAAATATATAAAACACTTTCCTGCACAAATAATATACACATTTCAAATGTATTATCATCTTTATGCAGATTATACACAAATTTTATTTAGAATGTCAATGTAACAGAATGTCCTTCTTCCATTTCATCTTAGATATTTTTTTGCCATCTTACACTTATTTTTTCAAAATCAGCACTATTAATATTTGCACATGTCAAAATAAGTTACTATCCTGGGCTCTTATTTCTGTTGACAATACTGCTATAATCCCTAATCATTAAGCTCACTACCTAGGTGTTACCTGTTAAATGCTATCAATGCAGTCAGTTGGCCTTTTAATGGTTAATGTTTTGTTTACCTCATCTCGCAATCAGTGGAGGGGTGTACAATAGACCCCAATGCTGACTGTGACAGGCTCCTGTTAAATAGCGGGCAATGGGCTGGATCCAGACCTAGTTAAGTGC
>WWET01007261.1:0-20541 GCA_011038615.1 Limnodynastes dumerilii
ACAGACTTTCGAATTAGAATGATTATAATTTCAAACTAGTATAAATAGAAACATTTAGGTGTATGCATTTTTCGAATTTTAGCAATTCGGAGAAAATTCGCAATTCGAATTTTCGAAATTGGGATTTTCTAACCGGGGACCCACACCCACGCCATATGTGGTTCCCTGTGGTGGGAGGCTCACATGAACAGCACCCTTGCCTGGCTACAAAAGTGGCTCCTAGGGGACCAACGCAAAGTGTAAAGTGTAAAGCCCCGCACTGGGATGGGGAGAGGGAATAAGGATGATGAGTATCAGTGCATATGGAGCATATTGGAGTGGGCTGGCAATAAGGGTGAGGGGTGTCAGTGCATATGGAGCATATTGGAGTGGGCTGGCAATAAGGGTGAGGGGTGTGAGTGCATATGGAGCATATTGGAGTGGGCTGGCAATAAGGTTGAGGGGCGTGAGGGCACATGGAGCATAATGGAGTGGGCTGGCAATAAGGGTGAGGGGTGTCAGTGCATATGAAGCATATTGGAGTGGGCTGGCAATAAGAGTGAGGGGTGTCAGTGCATATGGAGCATATTGGAGTGGGCTGGCAATAAGGGTGAGGGGTGTCAGTGCATATGGAGCATATTGGAGTGGGCTGACAATAAGGGTGAGGGGTGTCAGTGCATATTGGAGTGGGCTGACAATAAGGTGCATATGAAGCATATTGTCAGTGCATACGAAGCATATTGGAGTGGGCTGGCAATAAGGGTGAGGGGTGTCAGTGCATATGGAGCATATTGGAGTGGGCTGACAATAAGGGAGAGGGGTGTCAGTGCATATTGGAGTGGGCTGGCAATAAGGGTGAGGAGTGTCATTGCATATGGAGCATATTGCAGTGGGCTGGCAATAAGGGTGAGGGGTGTCAGTGCATATGGAGCATATTGGAGTGGGCTGGCAATAAGGGTGAGGGGTGTCAGGGAACATGGAGCATATTGGAGTGGGATGGCAATAAGGGTGAGGGATGTCAGGGCATATGGAGCATATTGGAGTGGTCTGGCAATAAGGGTGAGGGGTGTCAGGGCATATGGAGCATATTGGAGTGGGCTGGCAATAAGGGTGAGGGGTGTCAGGGCATATAGAGCATATTGGAGTGGGATGGCAATAAGGGTGAGGGGTGTCAGGGCATATGGAGCATATTGGAGTGGGCTGGCAATAAGGGTGAGGGGTGTCAGGGCATATGGAGCATAATGGAGTGGGCTGGGACTAATTCTTATTAACCCCTATCTGGACCCAGTGTTGGCTATGCATGCAGCAACCTGTGTTAGGGCTCATAATATACACGCTTCATTGTATATGCACTGTGTTACTGCATGTGTTACATATGCAGTAACGCAGCGCATGCGTACACAACGCAACGTGTATATTATGAGCCCTGTGAAGTCTATCTGTCTTGCTGCATTCTACTTGATTTTACTTGTTTATATGTATAGTTGCCTGGATACAACAGTTTTTACTGTAAATTGACCTCTTTTAAGAACTATAACTAGGGCTTATTTTTGGAGTAGGGCTTACGGTATATTTTGAGAATTCCATCGCTATGGTATGGCATTCTTTTTCAAAGTCTTTTTTTTTTATCCTGTTAGAAATGGATCCCAATACTTCTAATCCTGGACCAAAACAAAAACGCAGGTCATACAAAGCTGGTTTCAAACTTAAGATTGTGTTAAGAGCAGAAGAAAGCAATAACAGTATTGCAAGTAGGGAATTTTGTGTTGACAAAAAATAAGTGTGGGAGTGGCGGAAAATGAAAGCTGACTTGGAAAAGATTCCAAAGGAAAAAAAAGCTCGACGTGGTTTAATGACTTCATATGGGGCTCTAGAGACTGAATTGAATAAATGGGTTATGGAGTGAAATTAAAAGCACCAGGCATTAAAAATGTTGTTGCGTCAGCAGGATGGTGTACCCGCTTCATTAATAGGTTTGCCCTATGTTTGCGGCAAAGAACAAAGATTTCACAGAAGTTGCCAAAAGACCTTGATGAAAAAGTGATGCCATTCCATTCATTCATTATAAAACAAAGAAGGATCCATAACTATGACCTGGGAGATATTGGGAATATGGATGAAACACCTATGAACTTTGATCTTCCAAGCAACAGAACTGTGGCAAGTTTGGGAGACAAAACTATTTTACTCAGAACCACAGGAAATGAAAAAAACCATTTCACAGTCGTTCTGTCATGTTTGGCTAATGGAACTAACCTGCGGCCTGTCATTATTTTTAAAAGAAAGACCTTGCCTAAAAAGGTCAAATTCCCACCACGAATTACAGTGCGCGCACATATTAAAGGCTGGATGGATGAAGACGGAACAAAAAAATGGCTGGAAGAAATTTGGAACGGACGACCAGGAGCAGCCTTAAAGAAAAAACCATCATTGCTAGTTTGGGATATGTTCAGAAAAGACCCCGAGAATGGAAGATAAGCTGCGCTTTGAGACCCAATAGGGTGGATACACACTTATCTAATAGCACTCCAGCTGCTTAAACCAGGGTTGACCAAACCCTTACAAGAAAAAAGAAAAAGAAAATGGAAGCGCTTGGAGTGTATCAGATAATATATTTATTTTTGTACACCAAAAATCACACAATAAAATTTAAATACATATAGACTTATGCAAATAGGCTGACATGTATCAAAATACAATTAAAACAGATGAACTGTATAGTAAAAAATGACCACAGATGATATAATCACATATGGAGACTCTACTGAGGCAATAAATCTCATCAATATAAATTATTGCAGGAGTCATTTGGAGAATAGATAGAAGATATAAATATTATAGCCTCATTAGAAAATGTCTCACATCAATACACTCCTTGTAGATGATAGACTTCACAATTGAAGATATAATTTATCAATCAATCAAAAGGTGGATATGAGTTCCTAAGCCTCTAATAAACAACAGGACCAGGTGGCAGCTTGCACATGAGGTGGTTAGAGTGCGTGGTCTTGTAGGTATAGAAGGACTGAGTATGGAACTTGAAGTTTAAAACGTTAATGACAGCTGTCATTAACATTTTAATCTTCAAGTTCCATACTCAGTCTTCAATTGTGAAGACTATCATCTACAAGGAGTGTATTGATGTGAGACATTTTCTAATGAGGCTATAATATTTATATCTTCTATCTATTCTCCAAATGACTCCTGCAATAATTTATATTGATGAGATTTATTGCCTCAGTGGAGTCTCCATATGTGATTATATCATCTGTGGTCATTTTTTACTATACAGTTCATCTGTTTTAATTGTATTTTGATACATGTCAGCCTATTTGCATAAGTCTATATGTATTTAAATTTTATTGTGTGATTCTTGGTGTACAAAAATAAATATATTATCTGATACACTCCAAGCGCTTCCATTTTCTTTTTATTCAGTCTTTAAATTACTGTCTTTTATTATATCCAATGTTTCAGTAACTATCTGTTACTGTCATCGGGGCATCTTATACAAAAGACATGCAATATTGTTCAAGATTAAATAGATATACCAATTATTTACTCACCATCATCTGTGTAACGAGTACCTCCAGCTACCGGCTGGAGTGTAGCGCTTCCAGTTTCCAGCTTGCAGATGCACATCCCATAGGCCACACAACGTGCAAGGTAGTCATGGTGATGTACACACCACCCCACTCAGCTCGTCATCAAGTGTTGCCGGAGAGGTCTGGTTTCTAGGAGACCAGAACGCCAACCACTGCTAAGGAGTGTTAGGGGATCAGAGCTCATCGGTGCTGGAATACATTAAAATCAACATTTACTATACCTATACTGAACGGTTAATCCAAATATAACTAACTAGTGATGGTATAAACATATTATTAATCTAATTAAACCCCTCAGTTAAGGGGCTCACCTATATATCAGTATATAACCTAAATAAAAATAAAAAGAAAGGGAAGGAAAAAAGAAAAAGGGAAAAATTAAAGAAAATACATAGATAATCAAATATAAAAAAGCTGAACGATCAAAAAAATCAAAACAATTCACAAAAAACATTGAAGAGGTAAGTTCTCATTTAGTCCCAGTGGAGACACAGAGTTCAAGCGAAAAATCCATTTGCTCTCCAATTGTAGTAATTTTCTTTCATGGTCTCCGCTGTGAATGGACGCAGGAACATGATCTATCATACAGTATTTAAGACAGGCTAATGTATGTTTCGCCTCAAGAAAATGTTTGGTAACCGGCTGCTCTGTCTGACCTTTCTGCAACGCCTTCCTTGAAAGGATGTACCATCTTACCTACGTATACCATGCTACACGGGCAAGTAAGCATGTATACTACAAATGGAGTAGAACAAGTCAGAGCAAATTAATTTTGAAAACTTTTCCGGATCATGGGTGTCTAAATTTGTCACCTGTAACTATATCACGACATGTAGTGCATTGTAGACACTTATTACACCCCGCTGGTCTGTTGTAGCAGGTATCCAAAGTATAATTAGAAATGTCAGATTTGACAAGAATGTCTCTCAAGTTTCATCCACGCAAATGACTAGACATAATCCGTTTGTTCTTAAATGACTGTAATTAAGGGTTTGCCGAAACCAACGGCCATAAATCTCCAATGGCTCTATTGATAATTGGGCTACAACGGCTATAGTGGTTAACCCAAGGAATTACCGTAAAAGATGGTTCCTGCTGTAATTCCTCCCCTTCATTTAACTGGTGTGGCTGCAAATTGGTGGTCTTCAAGGCCTTCTCTATAGAAGAATTTTATAAATCTAAGGAATATCCCCTGTGTAGAAATGTATTCTTCATATCCTGCAGTTGTGATAGTAAAATGTCAGGGTCATTGTTCACACGACAGACTCTCAATAATTGAGAGTATGGTAAACTCATTTTTAAATGTTTAGGATGATCACTTGTATATAGTAGCAATGTGTTGCGATCAATAGGCTTACTATAAATAGATGTTCTCAGTGATCCATCTTGTATGCTAATTGTTATGTCCAGATAATTAATGGACTGAAAACTTGATGTATAAGTAAATTTAATGTACGGATTCATTTGATTCACAAGATCCATTGTTGAGTTGAATTCTTCTTGTGGCCCTTGCCAAAAAATTAAAATGTTGTCAATATAACGAATATAAAAAAATAACTTATCAACACATAACGGATTTTTCAAAAATATCTGGGATTCAAAGTCATACATAAAGGTGTTTGCAAATGACGGGGTGACAGGCGAACCCATCGCACATCCAGCAACTTGAAGAAAAAAACGCATTATTAAATAGGAAATCATTTTTGGTTAATGATAATAATTTGATAAATAAATCCACAGGTGGTCCCACATACAGGTGATTATCAGTTATTAGATTTTTAATAGCAGTCACACTTGGTTGGTGAGGAATACTAGTGTAAAGGTTACACACCTCCACTGTACACAAAAGGATAGAACTCGGTAAGGCCTTCAATTTCTGAAGAAGGTCACCCATGTCTTTCAAGAAGGTGCTGCAGGCTTGGACACACGGCTGTAAAAATTAGTAGAGAAAGCTGGAGATAGGAAGGGACAAAGAACCTCTTGCGGCTATTATTGGCTGGCCTGGTGGAGATAATGGGTTTTTGTGGATTTTCGGAATGGTATATAATACTGGTACCACAGGTGTCTTGTTGAACAATGCCTCAAATACTTGTGCTGGTAATACTTCATTTTGTACTGCTTCCTGTAATATTTGAAATAGTTCAGCTTTAAATGTCTCAGTAGAGTCCCCAAGCAGAGGGATGTAAGTCTTATGATCTTCCAGCTGTTTTGTAATTTCTTGAATATAGTCCTTAAGGTCCTGAAGCGCTACGCCCCCACCTTTATCGCCTGGGGCAATTATTATACTCTGATCTAGGGCTAGATCCTTCAATGCCTGACATTCCTCATTTGATAAGCTATGTCTCCTTTTAGGTAATTCAGATTCATATTTGACCACTGCATCATCTAAAAGTCTCAAAAAACATTTCAATGATGCATTATGCGTTTGTGGATCAAACATTGATTTTTTTCTTAAAGTTCTGGTATTGTATTGGAACAGGGTTAGAATTCACATTTTTGTCCTGAAAAAATTCAAGCCGTTTCAATTGTCGTGACAAACGGAAATGGTCAACCTTCCATTTAAATGAATAGTATCCCACAGAAGGCACAAAAGAAAAGCCACGACTCAAAACTGATTTTTCTGCAAGTGTTACATTTCTAGAGGACAGATTATAAATTAAATCCTCCTCGACCTGGTGTTGCATCTGTTCATGCCTCAGCCTCTTGCTATAGCCCCTTCTTCTGGTCAGTTTATTTCTTGGGTATCTGATCTGGTTAAGATGTTTTTGCCTGAGGGGGGTTTCTCTAAAAACAGAGGTACTCTGAATATGAGATGAAGCAGAAGGCGCCTCCTGGTCCAAGGTACCTCAACTTTCAACACTAGAAAAATCCAAAATCCAATCATTAGATCTCTTAAACCATTGGTTCCTCTTAAAACATAGCGGTTGTGTGCCAGACAACCACTTGTATACCTTATTCTTAGCATAATCTTTGTTCACCCTATCAAATTTTTCACGTTTTTCACTACTTTAAATCCGTTTGAAATTGTTGAATGGTCCGTGTAAGTTTACTGTACCAATCTTGGTCCCTAATGTGGGATTGTATCTTGAATTACTTCGGTTGAAAAAAGGAGAAATCAAATTTTATTTACATGAGGCAACATTGTCCGAATACTTTAGGGGAAAAAAATTCCCAGAGGTTTAAGGGTCAGATAAATTCCCACTATAGGGAGGTACAATCAAAGCTTCTGCAGAAAATGAGCAGCTATTTTAAATAAATGCTCCCTGGATCTGATGTTGCTGACAATAGAAGAATCCTCCCGGGAGGTAACTCTCATAAAAGAGAAGATTGTACAATTTGAGGAAACTCATAAACCCACATTACAGGCTGACTGATCAAGTTGGTACAGTAAACTTACATGGACCATTCAACAATTTCAAACGGATTTAATGAAGTTCAAACGTGAAAAATTTGATAGGGTAAACAAAGATTATGCTGAGAATAAGGTATACAAATGGTTGTCTGGCACCACAGAGGAACCAATGGTTTTTGGAGATCTAATGATCGGATTTTGGATTCTTCTAGTGTTGAAAGTTCGGGTACCTCGGACCAGGAGGATCTCATATTCAGAGTACGTCATTTTTAGAAAAACCCCCCTCAGGCAAAAACATCTTAACCAGATCATATACCCAAGAAATAAACTGACCAGAAGAGGGGGCTATAGCAAAAGGCAGAGGCACAAACAGACACAACACAAGGTCGAGGAGGATTTAATTTATAATCTGTCCTCTAGAAATTTAACACTTGCAGAAAAATCAGTTTTGAGTAGTGGCTTATCTTTTGTGCCTTCTGTGGGACATGATTCATTTAATTGGAAGGTTGACTATTTCCGTTTGTCACAACAATTGAAATGGCTTGAATTTTTTCAGGACAAAAATGTTAATTCTAACCCTGTTCCAATACAATACCAGAACTTTAAGTAAAAAATCAATGTTCGATCCACAAATGCATAATGCATAATTGAAATCTTTTTTGAGACTTTTAGACTTTTAGTGGTCAAATATGAATCTGAATTACCTAAAAGGAGCCATAACTTATCAAATGAGGAGCGTCAGGCATTGAAGGATCTAGCCCTGGATCAGAGTATAATAATTTGCCCAGCCGATAAAAGTGGGGGCATACTGCTGCAGGACCTTAAGGACTATATTCAAGAAATTACAAAACAGCTGGAAGATCATAAGACTTACATATCTCTGCCTGGGGACCCTACTGAGACATTTAAAGCTGAACTGTTTCAGATATTACAGGAAGCAGTACAAAATGAAGTATTACCAGCACAAGTTTTTGAGGCATTGTTCAACAAGACACCTGTGGTACCAGTATTATATACCATTCCGAAAATTCACAAAAACCACCAGGCTGGCCGATAATAGCTGCAAGAGGTTCTTTGTTCCATCCTATCTCCAGCTTTCTCGACTACTTTTTACAGCCGTGTGTCCAAGCCTTCAGCACCTTCTTGAAAGACACGGGTGACCTTCTTCAGAAATTGAAGGCCTTACCACCTTTACCGAGTTCTATCCTTTGTGTACAGTGGAGGTGTGTAACCTTTACACTAGTATTTCTCACCAACCATGTGTGACTGCTGTTAAAAATCTAATAACTTATAATCACCTGTATGTGGGACCACCTGTGGATTTGTTTATCAAATTATTATCATTAACATTAACCAAAAATGATTTCCTATTTAATAATGTGTTTTTTCTTCAAGTTGCTGAATGTGCGATGGGTTCGCCTGTCGCCCCGTCATTTGCAAACACCTTTATGTATGATGTTGAATCCCAGGTATTTTTGTAAAATCTGTTATGTGTTGGTTTTATATTCGTTATATTGACAACATTTTAATTTTTTGGCAAGGGTCACAAGAAGAATTCAACTCAACAATGGATCTTGTGAATCAAATAAATCCGTACATTAAATTTACTTATACATCAAGTTTTCAGTCCATTAATTATCTGGACATAACAATATGCATACAAGATGGATCACTGAGAACATCTATTTATAGTAAGTCTACTGATCGCAACACATTGCTACTATATACAAGTGATCATCCTAAACATTTAAAAATGAGTTAGGACTTCCGGTGGGCGGCGCATTGCGATGGCCGCGTTTTAACCAAGCTCCCGATGGTGGCTTAAAAATCCAGACTCATCCCTAAACATAGTGTTGCCCTGGCATTTTGGAGCATAGCTGTAATTGAGAAACGGGCTGGAGCAGCCATATGAGCCATAAAGAGTTGTCGGGACATTGCCAGAGCCCCGGAGTCCGGCCCAGAAGTTTTGTGGCCTAACCACGTGGAAGTTGTGTGGTGTCCCAGTTTCATCTGCTATGGTGTCGACGCAGTGTCATCGGGTGAGATCGGGGAGCCGGAACCACAGACTTGATCGTGATACCTGGAGGTGCTTTTCTGGCGCGAGGAGTCTGGTGGGGAGACCACTGATAAAGTGGTCCCCATCTTCGGGAAGTCTCCAGAGCTCCGGAGTGCGGTCCAGAGGTTTTGCGGCCTAACCACACTGGCACCAGTGTGGGTCACATTGAAGATATACCCACCCTTGCTGTGCAGTCGTCGCGTTGTCACTGAAGGAGGTGGCGGCAGAGTTCGGGAAGCTGGGACCATCAGCCCGATCATGATGCCTGGAGGTGTTCTCTCTTGCAAGGAGTCTGGCGAGGGACCCGCGGTGAGACGGTGACCTGCGGAGTGTGCTGGTAGCGGGGGCTGTGTGTGGTGAGCCGAAAGTTGACATCCCAAAAGGGGGGCATAAGTTGATAAGGCATCCATGGTTCAAATTTGTTTCCTGAGTGGGGGTTCATGGCGCAGAGAGTACCAGCGCTGTATAAACCGCCATTTTAGATATTGATTAAGGGCTGCCCACCATCTTACCCCTGCTGTGACTTGCCCAACAAGCTACGACAATCCACAGTAGACTACAACCTATTATTGTGATAACCGTGTGAATCAGGAAAGTTGCTTGTCAAGCCAAATAAAGTACAGGGGGTTGTGCAGAGATAATCAAAAGTAGTAAGCCCCAGAACTGCAGTAATTTGTAACAGAGAGCCCCTATGGTTGTGATTCTGGGTCTGTGATAGTCAGGGCTCGGATTGGAATACCCTCTCCCACTGGAAAGACGTTCTGGCTGTGGATCCGGGAGGAGCTGGGACTTTGATTTATGCCCAGAGTCTGCCATAGGGACTTGGATACTTTTTCTGTTTATAAGTAGGGCTATACTGTTGTGCTTGAATGGTATATGTTTATCTCCTTAAATTGCTAGTTATTGAGGGTATACAGATGTAAACCATTACTATATGAGTGTTGTAACTCAAGCCGCCAGATACTCCTGCTAAGTTTGGTCATGTTGTTATGCTGAATTATCTACAAGGTCATCAATTTCCAGGTCTAGGGATATTAACAGGGTTGAAAACACAACTCATTGCAGCTCATATTCTTAAAGGATAACTTACAAAGCTATTTTCTATATTAAAAAAAAAACAAAAAACAAACAAACAAAAAAAAAGAAAAAAAAAAGGGTGAAAGGTTGTCCTATTGTGCAACCTAATTTAACTTAACTGCACTAATATCTTTTTACAGCATTTTCCCTGGGGTATGGAAAATTAAAAAATATGTCTCCTAAAAATTCCCAACAGGCTACAGGAGCTAAATTGTCCCGTAATAAGCCATCCGGTAATAAAACAGCTCCTTCGCCAGCCAGAGATGATAACGGGTCACCCTCTACCTATGGGGATGTGATGGAGCCGATCACTTTCGCCCCAGAAACCCTTGTGAATATGACCCAAGAGTTGTCTAAACAATGCCAATCATTGACAAAAAACTGGATCACATGCAGGCACTATTTGATGTGTCGATTGCAAAAATTGATGTCAATACCACCAGAGTAGTAGCCTTAGAACAAAGATCCAGTGATATTGAGGATCGAGTTGTACTGATGCAGGCTGCCCTAGACTCCCATGAAACTACCATAAAAACCTTAACTGACAAAATTGATGTCCTGGAAAACAGGCACAGAAGAAACAACTTATGTTTTGTAGGTATCCCTGAGGAGGTTAAGGGGGACAAATTGTTTGATTATTTAGCTAAAGCTATCCCATTGGGGCTGGGTATGGGGGTGGAATTTAATGCTCCACAAATAGAGCGAGCACATCATCTAGGATCGGAGAGACAAGGGGAGGGTAACAGGCCCCACCCCGTTATTGCAAAATTTCTAGACTACAGGGTAAAAGAGACACACCTTACCGCTTATAGTAAACTTCAAAGGTTAATAGTGGAGGGGTCACATATCCTGATATTTCAGGATTTCTCTGTGGCCGTCTTGCGGAAAAGAAAGGAGTTCGCTGAAATATGCAAATCACTCTATGCTCAGAGACGGCGTTTTGCTCTTTTATACCCAGCCAAACTTCGTCTCATTGATAGAGGTCACACACTTTATTTCAATTCTCCGGCTGAGGCTACCCAATACTTAGATCATCCTCCTTCCCCCGGGGAACTGGAAAGAGAAACTGATTGATTCTTCTCATCTCAACTCTTGCCAGTATATATAAGGGGTATCATACCTACATTAGTTAGAATTGACTAGTGTTTGAGTACAATACTTTAACATTTACCAGTTCTCTATGGTATTTCATGGTTTGATAATTAATGTTTTGGCTCTTGTCGCGCCTAGAGGGCGACATCAACCACAGTTTAGTTTTTTTAAGGAAAATTTTGAAAATGGAGTTTATGCACATTGGGCCAGATCTAGAACAACGCTTGTGAGCGAATTTACAGGTGTTTGAGACGTAAAATCGCGTTTTGGTAAGTACTGCGCATGCGCACCATAGAAAATACGCTTGGTAACAAAGCGTAAATGTGAACGTATTGACCATTCACGTATATGTGTCACGTAAATCCTTATGTGTGGGTGTGCCAATTTTACGTGAGTCAAAAATACGTCTGAAATACATTATGTAGGCGGGGGTTTGTATTTAAAGTGTACAGTATGGGCGTGCTTAGCTGCGTAAATACGTGTTGCGGATGACATCGGTTACGTGGGCAAAAGTTAAGGTAGGGTTTGGAAAGCAGATCTCGGACAAAATACGTACATTCATGGGGTGTGCCAAGGGGAGTGTATAGAAAGTATGCACACGTAAATACGCTACGCGAGTAAACGTATTGCAAGCGGAGTTCTGGATCTACCCCATTGTGAATACTTGCTGCATCTGATATGTTTTTTTCTTAAAGATTGCTTGATAACATTCTTAAAGTTGACTCTAAAGTGTCATCTGGACAGTCCATGGAAGGTCACCCTCCTGGTTTATTGGAAAAAAACCTCAGCCAAAGGTCCTCAGAGTAGGTAGGATGACCATGCCCCCGTCTGCATCTCACACCACACATGATACATACACACAAACAAGCTTCAAGGTAATCTCGTGGAATGTAGGGGGCCTCAATACCCCTATAAAGCGGAGGCATGTTATCACCCATCCTAAAAAATTTAGGCCTGATATAATATTTCTTCAAGAAACCCACTGGGCTGAGGGGGATGCTCCCTCCCTTCATTCTCCCTGGATGGGGGAGTGTATATATGCTCCTTATCGGAACAAAACAAGGGGAGTTGCAATTGTGTTTAATAAGAATCTACAAGTTAGCTTAGGTTCATGTATAAGAGACCCTTATGGTAGATACCTTATATTGGAAGTGACGATTGCTCGGGCCAAATACACCTAAGAAAATATTTACGCCCCCAATTCTGCTGCCCTTCTTTCAGAGCCTGTCGCAGGTGCTGCTTCAGCGGACCAACGCATCATTGATAATGGGAGGGGATATGAACACAGTAGATAACCCCAATTTAGATAAGTTACCTCCTCTCCCCCCTAGCAATGATATACAATGACAAAATATATCTGCCTTAAAAGTAAACCACAACCTCACTGATCCTTGGCGGCTTCTTCATCTAAATGAAAAAGATTATACCTTTTGCTCACCTGTGCACCATAGTTTGTCACAAATATATTACATACTGGTGGAAGATAGACTACTTAATTCTGTTAAATCAGCAAGGTTGCATTAAATCTTAGTGTCTGATCAGGCCTCAATTACCATAGAGCTAGATTACCCAACTCCGATGGAACACAATCACCTCTAGCGTTTTCCTGATTACCTTACTAATTCAGCTGACTTTCAATCCTATCTGAATGCCCACTGGGGAGATTATTTGGACAATAACTTGGAACATTGAAACACCCCATTTTATTTTGGACGGCGTCGAAGGCTGTAATGGAAGGCCACATAATCAGTTATGTTGCAAACCAAGGGAGAAAGCAATAAAATAAAGAGAGAGTCATGCGAAAGGATATGTAAGCAAACAAGAAAAATGTATGAGTGCTTGCGGTCAATTGGTACAACTTACCAGACCTCAATGGCTGCTCATGCTGGGAGGATAAGTCCCTTAATTGACAAAAACCACAAGAAAGAAATGCAGAGCGCCCTTGGGTCTAGTAGTAATTATAATAATTTTAATAGAAAATATATATATGCAAACAAAACCAATAATAAAACAATTAAAATTGATAGTTTAAAAAACTGCTCTTATGGAGTTTATAACTATTGCACTTATATTAGTTGGAGGCTACAGCACTTACAAAGAAACAAGAAATACATACAAAACATAATAAAAAAGTAATATAAGTAAAAAAAAAAAAGGAAAAAGAAAAGCTGTTGATCAGGCAGCTTATTAAAATCTGATCTGATCTAATCTGATATAGATGGTTATTAGATGTCAAAAGCCCCAGTTTTGTTTGTGCTTTCTAGCATGTCCACATCATATTTAAATTAGAATAGGAGGCTTGTATGTTGGTTGGTAATAACAGCGATAGTTGTCAGTAATCACTGGCCGAACAGATTGATATAGATCTAATGTTGATAATGTTAACTAAAATGGTTGATATATATATATAAAAAGCGGGTATTAGTCCAATAGTTAGTTCACAGACTCAGTATAGGATGGTACTTATCTTTACTTGCGCTGTATACTTGTTAAATACGACAATATGGCAAGATATGCGGTACCGTTAGGCTAAGGAGATCTTGCTCGTTGGCTAAGGAGATCTTGCTCGTTGTGGAGCTGTGTCCACCTGCGGCTCCGACCGCCTGCATTTTAACAATGTCAGTATTTTACTGCTTCATTCCCGGGAATGGACCTCCCGTTGTGTTGGAGACACTGTTAGGCTAAGGAGTTGTGTCCCGTTGTGGAGCTGCGTCCCCCTGCCGCTCCGGCCGCCTGTATCGTAACACTGTAAGATCCGATCTGAGCCTCGTTCTCTCCTTAGTGCTAGTAGGGTGAGCGCATGGCTGACAGTTATTGTAGCACAGATGAGTAGAGGTCCGTGATAAATAAAGTCCAATAGACAATACAAGGGGTAGACAAGATAGATCAGTGTTTAGATAGTAAGGGGCTGTAGCTCAATAAGTAGACACCTCAACGCGTTTCTCTACCATACGGTAGTTTCATCAGGAGGAAAGAAGTAAGTGTAGGTGAGCCGGCTTTTTAAGTTCTCTTAATTGTGACAGCTGATATATTAACCACTCACTTATAATAATCAAGCAAATACAAAAGTTACATTGATGCACGGAAAAAAGGGTCTACTTTTTTACTTATATTACTTTTTTATTATGTTTTGTATGTATTTCTTGTTTCTTTGTAAGTGCTGTAGCCTCCAACTAATATAAGTGCAATAGTTATAAACTCCATAAGAGCAGTTTTTTAAACTATCAATTTTAATTGTTTTATTATTGGTTTTGTTTGCATATATATATTTTCTATTAAAATTATTATAATTACTACTAGACCCCAAGGGCGCTCTGCAGTTCTTTCTTGTGGTTTTTGTCAATTAAGGGACTTATCCTCCCAGCATGAGCAGCCATTGAGGTCTGATAAGTTGTACCGATTGACCGCAAGCGCTCCTACATTTTTCTTGTTTGCTTACAGTTCTCTTGGATAAAGTGAGCAGCTGGCGCACTATCGGTGCACTATAAATTATTGGTTTATCATAATTTATATTGGTGCACGGACTAATTTTTTAATTTACATCTGAAACGTCAACCTAATACCATGGCAGTCTTCCTGACTTATCAAGAGAAGGAATGATTTTCTAAAAGAGAAAGCTGTACCTAGAACTTATCCACCCAAAGTTTTTAACCCCCTTTTCAATATGAAAGAAGGTTTTTCTAAACTAGAAGAGTCAGTAAAAATAGAAACCTGCCATTGGTGGGATTTTAACATTCTCCAAATATATTTAAATAATAAAATTATACCCAGAGGTCTAAGGATTCATAAAACTTCCTCTTTTCATAGCGATTTAGTTTTTAGAAAAAAATGGGAAGATGAGTTGGACCACTGCTCCTTTAAATTAATACAACTTTTTATTGATGAGTGAAAGCATAAAATCGAAATAATAAAAAAGGAAATTGTCACCATACAGGACAAACTGAAACCTTTTGAAAATGATCCCATCTTTAAAGAAAATGAGGATCTCTTTACAAGTAGAATAGAGTAGTTTGAATGGTTTCTGATAAATTCAAAAACAGAAAAATTGGAGAGAGACCAACTGGATTATAAGAGCAACAAAGTTAGAATTTATAATCGTAAATTCGGAAATAAAAAGGAGCATTTTAAAAAGTTTAATGAGCTAAAGAAGAATCAAAATCTAACTAATAATAATCCACAAATCTTAATGGCAAAAGATGATCATGGTAATAAGAGGGAAGGCTCCCCAGTAATGAATATAGCCTGTAAGAAAAATGGGACTATCGAGCTACCGACCCCACAAGAATTAGATCCTAAAGAGCGAGATAAGATCTCATGGTGCTAATACAAAAAATCTGTGAAGAAACTTCTACTTACCCATGTTCTTTTTTAGGGCTTCTGAGCTCTCTCTCCCCCCCCCCCTGCTTCCCCTCACCAGCAGATACCATCTCTTTCAGTTAAACAGCCCCAAGAAGAGAAAAAGTTCCGGGGGAGGGGATGCAGAGGAGGAACAAGAGGGAAACAAAACAAAAACTACGAAAATAGTAAGATGATTAGTCAGATAAACAACATTTATAATCTATCATCAAGAGTTTTAAGTAGAGAGGAAGTAGACTTATTACATAAGGGCCTTAAATTTGCCCCGGTAAACAAACCTAATATGTTTTCACTCTTTGTGGATCTAAACTAATTCATTAGAGGAGTTTGTAGGAAGAAATTTTTCTCTAATAAGCATAATGCACCAAAATCATCCCACAACTCTCTCCATGGTGGACCCTCTTGAGAGGGAGGCGTTGGCGAGCTTAATAGAATTGAACTTGGAATCTAATTAATGTCAGGAAATCATACCTACGATAATCAATCCCCCAAAGAAAAGATCTGAATTTTACCCGCTCCAATGTAAAAAAGACTTTGTGGAGGCCTTTTACCAAACAACACTTAATGATTTCAGGGACATGTGCCAGAGGATGGATAGAATACCAATCAGGGATAACCTTAGTGCGACCAAAAGACAAGCAATTAAAACGTTATTAGCTGACAGCCAAATTATCATCAAACCCGCCGATAAGGGGGGAACAATAGTAGTTTTAAATTGAACAGGCTATATAATAGAAGCCAATCGTCAGCTTTAGAACAATACATTTTATACTTTTTATTTTCTCCCCAAAATACACAAATCCCTCACTTTACCCCCTGGTTGCCCTATAATTTCAGGTGTCGGTTCTCTTACTGCTTCACTTTCTCACTTAATAGATTGTTATTTACAACCTCTTGTGACCCCTCTAAGATCTTACATTAAAGACACACGTGCTTTTTTACAGGAAATCTTGTCAATTAAATGGAAAAAAAGTTATAGACTCCTAACGTGTGACGTGGAGGCTCTATATACGAATATACCCCATGACAAAAGAATTGAAGCAGTAGCTTATCATCTTCTTCACTATTCCAATCACCCCCCATCACTTCAAAAATGTATTTTAGATGGGATTAATTTCATCCTAAATCACAATTATTTTCTTTTCGAGGGCCGTTGCTATAGGCAACGACTCGGCACGGCTATGGGGACCAGGTTCGCTCCGAGCTATGCCAACCTATACATGGGCCTTCTAGAGGAGGAACTTGTGTGGGGAGGCCCGTTCGGGGCGAACCTGGTCTACTTTGGACGATCCATTGATGATTTAGTTTTTGTTTGGGATGGGGACTCCACAACAATTGATTTATTTTTACAGCACTTGAACAATAACCGGTTTAATTTAACATTCACCTATCAACACAGCAATATCACCATTAATTTTTTAGACATCACAGTGGAGGTAGTTGGGGAACAGTTACACACGAGAACTTACCAAAAACCTGTGGATACCAACCATTATCTACAGTACCGGAGCTGCCATAAGCGAAGTTGGCTCAAGGGAGTCCCCAAGAGCCAATTTATTCGCCTAAGGCGCAATTGCTCCAACACAGATATTTTTTACCAACAAAGCGTAAAATTGAAAAATAGCTTCCTGGCACAGGGATACCCTTTAAAGATCATTGATGAAGCCCTAGAAGATGCGGCCAGTATGGATTGGTCTGACCTCTTGATAGAAAAAAACAAAAATAATGTAAAGACAGAATTTACAGATGAATTGTGTTTTGTTACACAGTTTAACTCAAATGCCAACAAAATAAAAAATATAATTCAGAAAAATACAAAAATCCTTAAACTAGATACCACATTACACCCCTTTATCAAACAAGCTCCACATGTAATTTTCAGGAAGGCCAAAAGTTTAAAAAATCTTCTAGTCCGTAGCCATCTTCAAGAATCAAAAATGATAGATAAAATAACCTGGCTTCCTGAAAAACCCAAAGGTTTCTTTACCTGTGCCCAACCCAGGTGTGGCATGTGCCGCTTTGGACAAAATTGGGAACATCAGTTTAGCCCAAACAGAGGTAAGGAGTATTTTCCGATCAAACAATTTATTAATTGTAGGAGCTGCTTCGTGGTCTACCAACTATCCTGCATTTGTGGCAAGCAGTATGTTGGTAGAACCACGAGGCAGCTCCATACTAGATTTTCAGAACATAGAAGAAATGTCCTGAAGGACAATAGGTTACACTCCGTCTCACGACATGTTAATACACAACATGAGGGCAAGGTAGAGGTTCTGAGAATTAAAGGGATTGAACTCATTGATAGGACATCAAGGGGCGGAGACCAGTATGCCCGACTCTGTCAGAGGGCCTGATCCAGAGCAACGACCGCAAGCGAGCGTACGATCATCGTATGCAAAAATTCGGGAAAAAATTCGCAACGCGCATGCCCAGTATGACAGCTTCTGGTCGCCTGGGCGTCATGAGCGAATAGCGGGCGTATTGTGAGCGGATTTTTCGCTCGCGGGGCGTTCGTTCATTACGATGGTCGCCTGGGCGCCCGTTTTACTACAGGGAGGCGGGGATAGCCATTTAAATTGTACAGTATGGGCGTGCTAAGCCCGTACGCTCAGCGTATTTTGTGCGAATTTTCGTACGGCCGACGGTCGTACCCAGTGTAGGGTATAGGCGTCGTAAGCAGTTACTTTACTATGGGAGTGTTAGGGGCGTGTATGTTTATTCGCACGGTCAAACATACGCATTCGCCCGCCGTGCAAATTTTCGTAGCTCTGGATCAGGCCCAGAGAGAGGAGTACTGGATCTTCAGGCTGGATACTATGGCCCCTAATGGCCTCAATGAGTCCATTGAACTGAACCATTTTTCTTAATTATGCATCACAATACCTCTCCCGACTGTCTCTAATGAAACGCGAGTCCTGGAGGGAGCTTTTGAGGCAAGTCCCATTATGGGCAAGTGAGTTCTGTCCTTTTTCTTCTGTGTACATTGTTCACATTTAGGGCCTCATTCACTAAGCTCAATTTGGGCTAAATGGCCTTAAATCGTTTGATTTTTAGCTTAAAAATCGCCAAAGTGTATTCACTAAGCTAAAAATCACACGATTTTCCGGTTTTTTTAATTGCGGGTCCGAAATTCGCGGTCCCGACTTTTTTGAATTACAAACATAGGAAGTTTGTAATTCACTAAAGCCGATTTCACCGTGATCGCGGCGAAATCGCCTTTAAATCACAAAACATACATGCACCTCTATAGAGGGGCGAATGTATGTTTTTTGGCCGATCGCGACCATTAAAACACATGTCTGTATAACTGACGTGTTTTTGTGCAAAAAAAATCCAAAGTGCTGCATGGCTGCAATGTGTAGCTATGCTGTAGTCATTGAATTACAAGGATCAGCAAAGATGATCCTTGTAATTCTGTGTATACAGCATGGCTACACTTGTAGCCATGCAGCGCTCCGTTTACAGTGTGTGTCCCAAAAAAAAAAACCCCAACACATACATTAACCCCTACAATTCTTTAATAAAGTGTTACATGTGTAAAAATATGTAAACCTAACTAACATTAACCCCTACGTGTATGCACTTCCCTTAGGTGGTCATCTCTCCTTAAGTAATTGGTATACATAAAGTGTTACATGTGTATAAAATGAATAAAAATATTTTTAAACTCACCATTAGATGTTCACAGCTTGGGAGCCTTCTAATTTTCTTTAAATGATGAATTCTGTTCTTTTCTTCACGCTTCAAAATATATATGATATGATATGATACAATATGATATCTCTCTGGAGAGTTCTATATATATAAACTGTTACATTATATTGATTCTGCAGTACATTCTCTTTTATTGTTATTTTCTTATTTATTTTTTATTTCATTTTATTTTTAGGTTTATTTTTATGTTTTCAATTTCCATGGTACTTATTTTAAAATTTTTGAAAAATATCGATACGAACATCTTGCGATGAATTATTGCAATATTATAATGAATATATGAATTACACTGGTTTCTAGTTGTTTATAATTCTTTATATAACACAGCACCCTCTATACCTTAATGAAACCATGTAATGTTATTCATAACCAGCCTTTAGAGGTCAATGTATTATCTGCTACAGGGTGAAGTGTTTTAATTAGTACTTTAGTGAACCTTTTTTCCGTGCATCAATGTAATTTTTGTATTTGGTTGATTATTATAAGTGAGGGGTTAATATATCAGCTGTCACAATTAAGAGAATTTTAAAAGCCGGCTCCCCTACACTTACTTCTTTCCTCCTGATGAAACTACCGTACGGTAGAGAAACGCATTGAGGTGTCTACTTATTGAGCTACAGCACCTTACTATCGGGTGTGGGTCCCCGGTTAGAAAATCCCAATTTCGAAAATTCGAATTGCGAATTTTCTTTTGCGAATGCAAATTTTCTCCGAATTGCTAAAATTCGAAAAATGCATTCACCTAAATGTTTCTATTTATACTAGTCTGAAATTATAATTTTTCTAATTCGAAAGTCTGTATTTCGAATACAGCTATATTTAGAATAGTGTACATTTCGATACAGAGCAAAGTAGAACAATGGTCAATTTCGAAAATCTGAATTTCGAAAATCTTCTAGTAGAATACATGTATTTTGCGAAAAAATCGAAATGCGAATCGTTCGCATACCGAATGAGCCGCACTCGTTCGCATATTAGCCGCACTGCAAATTTTTATGCGAAATTTTCGCAAACGGCAGCCGCAATGAGTTAGCTTTAGATTGTTGACAGGGATTAACTATACTTCCATATGAAGGGAGGGAGGGGAGTCTTTCATCTTCAAATCAAGCTTTTTGCTGTCAGTTTTAATTTAATTTTTCGTTCGCATATTAGCCGCACTGCAAATTTTTATGCGAAATTTTCGCAAACGGCAGCCGCAATGAGTTAGCTTTAGATTGTTGACAGGGATTAACTATACTTCCATATGAAGGGAGGGAGGGGAGTCTTTCATCTTCAAATCAAGCTTTTTGCTGTCAGTTTTAATTTAATTT
>WWET01007261.1:41139-53946 GCA_011038615.1 Limnodynastes dumerilii
TGGCTCTTCAGCATGTGTTTCAGATCGTTGCCCTATGGGGAAAAACAAAAGAACATTGTCAATAATACAGCAACTGCTAATGATACCGTATATGAACATTGGACTTTATATAAATATTGTATTATGTTGGAGTTTAAAAGCCTGTAACATAAATGTGGACTTACAAATGGCACAATACTGGACTTACAACTCAAGAACTCTCAGGACTATGGACTTTAGGAAATGCAAAGACTATTCTGTACTTTAAAAATTGGTACACACTTTTCTGAACTTATACATTACATGCTTACTTTTAGTTAAATTTAATGTAATATTTAAAAATAAAAAATAAAACTTCTACTAACTTTTCATGGGCAGTGCATGTAATAAATTTGGCTACGCTGGCAGAGCTTACTGTGTTTAAAGTTTAATAAATGTTATATTTTTAAAACAAATTTTCAGTTGTACTCACTATTCATGGGAAGTGCATGTAATAAATTATGCTCCGCTGTCAAAGCTTACTTTGTTAAAAGTTTAATAAATGTTATATATTTTTTTTTTAAACAGTTGTACTCACTTTTCATGAGAAGTGCATGCAATAAATTAGGCTCCACTGTCAGAGATGCATCAGTACTTGAATCCTCAGCCTTTTTTTTGTTCACAACTTGCTGTTGTGTTTTTTTAATTCCTCTGGATTCAAGCTTTTTAGCGATATTGTGGTATATATGTGCGTCTTTAACTGTCCCAGAAATCTATGCCATAATCTCCTCCTCGCCCCTTTTGTTCAAGAGCTCCTCCACATCGTCCTCTCGCCAGTGCGCCATCTTGAAGCCCGCTTTTTCCATCCAGTAGGGTTGCAAGGTGAAAAACCCGGGTTGAAAACAAACCTGGACCTTTCACATTGCCACCCTTCCCGGGTTGGACCCGGGAAAAACCCTTCTTTTTTCCCGGGCAAAAATCCCAGGTCTTTCAACCCGGGTCGACTAGAAGTGCACCTTTCACATCACCACCAAATACCCGGGATTCTGCCGAGACCCAGGTTTTTTTGCGAAAATCCCGGGTATTTGGTGGTGATGTGAAAGGGGTATAAGTGGATATACATCTAAAAACCCTCACTCCAGGAGGTCTCAATATTGACTTTGAATTGGCAGCATTCCTTTGAGTCATTTAGCAAATTCACTCAGAGAAGAGATTTGTAATAATGTTTGTGTAACACTTAGCTACCCAGAAAACATCTGGGACCTGATTCACAGTTGAAAAAATGCTGCGTAGGTGCGTATATTTAAGAAGGGATATACCGCGCATGTGTAGTAACTTAATATATTTACATAAAACTTAAAAACGGGACGGCTCTGAATCACCATTACAAACCTATTTCTTCAAGGTTCATAATGTAGCGCCTGATTCACACTTAAGAATATGCGTAATTTTAGGTGCGTATATTTAAGAACGGATGCACTGCGCATGCGTAGTAAGTTTTATATACTGTTTACGTTGGACTTGCGCATGAAATTACGTACTTATACATTACGTACCTAAAGTCTCTAGGTTCGCAATAACATACGCAAAAATGGGCATTCCATGAATAAGTAACTCACCAGATACAAAGATTTGGGTGGAGAGAGACATTTAAATAACCAAATGAAGGAGCGGTTATGCAGTTAAGTTCCTAAGTACTATCCCTACGCATTCAAATGCGAACCTACAGTTAAGGGAGCCCTATGGCACTCGTAAGTCACATAAGAACCTAAAAACCGGGGGCGTGCTGAGGGAGTTTCATTGCTATTAGGTGCGTATATTTAGGTATCTATCGCATTCTTAAGTCTGAATAACGATGACAGGAAGACAGTTCAGGTTACCGGGATTGCAGGATACAGATACAGGTATTGTTGGGATCAGTGGTGCAACGATGATAGGGAGACACTTTGGATTTGCAGGATTGCAGCAGACAAGATGAAGGTATTGCTGGGATCAGAGGTGTAACGATAATATGAAGACAGTTCAGGCTACCGGGATAGCAGGAACAAAGATACACGATCAGAACACAAACAGACAGCAGGCACGAACAGGACGCAATGAAGTTCAGTAGCAAGTAGCAAAAAGCGAACAGAAAGCTGGAAGCTATGACCCACACCTGGGCACTGGATCAAGGGGCATATAAGCCCAGTCCACAGGTGAGGGATAATGAGAGCCTAATGAGGATGCCAGACAAGGAACACACTAGCAGCCACTAGTGGCAGGTAATATGAATGTCCACAATAACACATACACAGGTCTGCCCCTTGGACAGAACAAGACATAGCAGTCCAGATGTAACACACCTGCAGCTGCTGCTTAGAATAGCCTTCTGACTGCAGTGATTGCAGACAGAACTCCAGCCAATAATTTTCCGTTTTTGGACTGCTGGCCAATCAATAGCCAATAGTCTCCTTATAAGATTCAGAAGTGCTATTCCTCACTGCTGTTTATAGCTCAAGTTTTCTAGTCTGTGTCCAGCTCTGCTATTGTTCTCTTCCTTTGTGCCTTTTTATCGTGATTTCTGAGTGCACCTGCTCCAGTAAACCCTTGCCTCTTTCCTTGTATTTTCCAGCCTTCTTACCCAGTGTCTTTTCCCGACCCTGCCTAGCCCATTCTTCGGGTTGTGACTGTGTGGCACACCTGTGGTGTCTCCTTTGTGAGTGTGTAAGTGTGTGTGCCTGTGTGCCCTAGTTTGTTCTGTCTGTCTCTCAGTGTTGTTTGTCAGAGCTACTTCCTTCTAGTTCTTTTTTTTGTTCCCGCTTTCAGTTTTTCACCTTCTCTCTCCTGCTTCCTTCCTCCTTTGCTTCCATTTCTTCTCCGGGTGTTGCCTCCGTGACCTGCTGCCCAGCCTATCCCCAGCATCAGGGGCTCCAGTGAATACCAGGCTCTAGTTATACTCTGGTTGAGGCTCCCATTCTCTTTAACAGCTGTTCATCCCTACCCTGTATGTCTGTACTGTATTTTGTTGTTGGATTTTGTATGCTGCTGCGGACACCTTGTGGTGCCTTATAAATAAACAATAAAAATAATAATAATAACAAATAATAGGCTGCATTATAAGAAACATTGGACCGGATTCAAAACCCCAGAATTGCCTTGACGCAGGGGTGTGGTAATACAGACCTCCTGAGTACACATATAGCAGATGGATAGGGACTCACCTACAGGAGGTGACTTGACACTGGGCAGGTGAGCTTAACCCAATATAGCTATATTGTGAACTAAACCTCCTTTTTTATGTATGAGCTGACACATAGTGTTATATAATGTTTGTTTGGAGCGCTGGACCTCTCTTTTGTTCCATGTAGTTACATAGTGGTCATTTTGTTCTCTGGCTGCACCTCTCCATTTTTATATACACTTCACACATTTCCTATATTGACTTAGAAGCGCAGCCTGTGGATTTTTTGCTACTGCTACTAGTTTCACTTTGGGTGCCTGACCCCTCCCTAACATGGCCACTGCACACTGTTCAAATGGCAGGGGTGTCTTAATACAGACCTCCGGATTACACATATAGCAGATGGATAGGGATACACACTGTGCAGCCTTCATCATACACACATAGGGCCTGATCCAGAGGCCCGTTGCCTGGTGGTAATACGCCAGGCGTACGCATAAGATCGTCTAAAAAGACGATCTGTGCATGCGCCGGGTAGTTGTTGCCCGGCGTAGCTGCGTAAACGCCCGATCCAGGGTCGGCCATCCGTAGCTTCAGCAAAGTAACGCTGGAGGGGGCGTCCCCCAGCATTACTATGTGGAAGTTATGGCAGGTAGGCGGGGGGAGGGAGGGTAATGAGGCCGGGGGGGCGGCGTTAACTTACTAACGCCGCTGTCCCAGCGCATTAACAATCGCTTATGCCGGCTGAAGTTAGGGTAACCTTCAGCCGGCGTAAGCGACTGTTTATAGAGCTAGGGCAAGGGGGGAGTGTCGGGGGAGGGAAACGATGGGGGAGGGTACGATAGATACGGCCCATACTGTGCCCCTTCATCACACACACACACTGTGGCCCTTCATGATACACAGTGTCCCATCATCATACACACTGTCCCCCCTCTGTTCCTTTACTTACCTTTTATTCTGCTAACTTCTCTTTCCTTTGGATCCCCCTGAGCTCCTCTCCACAGTATCCATATGTAGCACATACATAAATTTACACACATACACACAGGAAACAGTAAAAATAAATAAAAGTGCAGCTTACCTCATTGCCAGTTCTCAGGCTCCTCTTCTGTCTTCCGTCATTAGAGAGGAATGTGAGGACTCATGTGAGGGGGAGGGAAATCTTCGCTGAGCTGTGCCAGCAGTCCATGGGCCTGATCCAGCGCTACGAAAATTCGCAACGACGGGCGAATGCGAACGTACGCTCGTCGTATCAACCTACACGCCCCTAGCACTCCCATAGTAAAGTCCCTGCTTACGGCGGCTATACCCTACACTGGGTACGACCGTCGGCCGTACGAAAATTCGCAGAGAATACGCTGAGAAAATACGCTTAGCACGCCCATACTGTACAATTTAAATGGCTATCCCCGCCTCCCTGTAGTAAAACGGGCGCCCAGCCGACCATCGTAAAAAAAATACGCCCGGCGAGCGAAAAATACGCTAACGATACGCCCGCTATTCGCTCATGACGCGCGGGCGACCGGAACCTGTCATACTGGGCATGCGCATTGCGAATTTTCGTACGAAAATACGCAAAAAACGGGCGTACGCTCGCCCGTCGGACACCAATTTCGTAGCTCTGGATCAGGCCCCATGTGAGGGACAGAGGAAGAATTGGTGCTGGGCTGAGGAGGGAGGGCAAGGGGAAAATCTTTACTGAGCTGTCAGCACCGTGAGGGAAGGAGGTGAGGGAAGATCGGTGCTGCTCTCTCAGGTTGTCATTACCCATGTGAAGGGGAAGGGGTGCGGGCATTCTGAATTTCAAAGCTGCTGCTGCTGCTTATCTCCATGCTGACTCTAACGGCCAGTCGTGAATCCCCTGTGGCGATAATAAGACAGGAGCTGCTGCACTTGTGCAGCAGCTCTGTGTTCTAATTTTGCTTTGATTTATTTTTTTTTATCATAGCTGGCCAAGTCTGGGCAACAGTTGAAGGTTATGAGGAGGACCAGTTGATTGCGCACTCTGGATGTCCCGTGGGACCTTCTAGTATGTGCTGGATGCCATCTCCCCAGTGCTGACCAGAAAGACCACAGTTTTACGGATCCCCATTCCACCCTGGAGGAGGCTAGCCATTGTCTTGTGGTGGTATGCAACCCCTGGGGAATATCGCACGATGTCATGCATGTCCGAAGTTGGGATTTCAACCATCTGTAACCTCGTGCAGGAGGGTACAATGATAATTTACAATGATAACTTTAATTATATGTAGTGCAATGGAATTCTAAAGTTATGCTATGTTCAGCTTCACAGATGTTTTTGTTGGATGGCCTGGACGTTCTCATGACGCCCGCATCTTCGCAAACTTTGAACTCTGCAACCTGGCCAAGGAGGTTAGAAGAGGTTACTTGTTCCCCAAAGAGGTAATTTTATTTATTATTATATCCCCTGACTATATCCCATGCTATTATAGGCCCCTGTCATCCCTATACCTAAAAGTATATCCCCTGCTGTTATATTCCCCTGTCCACCCTATACAGGAGTATATCCCCTGCTATTATATTCCCCTGTTCCCCCCTATACCTGATTATATCCCCTGCTACACAGAGCATCCATATACTTAAAAACTAAACCTTTACATTCTCTTTACAGAAGTCAAAGACTCAATGGAGTGGAGTTCCCGGTGCACCTTATCGGTGATGCTGCATATGCGTTACGTCGATGGCTGATGAAGGGCTTTACACAGCGTTCTCATCTTTCTGCGGAGCAAGTGAACTATACATATACCCACAGCTCAGCTAGAATGGTTGTGTAGAACCCCTTTGGATGCTTAAAGGGTAGATGGCGTCAGTTGCTGAAGCGGCTGGACATTGAAACCAACCTTGTACCGCATGTAGTTGCCGCCTGTTGCATTTTGCATAACGTTTGTGAGATGCAGCAAGAGCAGTTTCTACCTGAATGGACCTTTCAGGACTCTGAGCTGTCAGAGCTGACTGATCCACAAGCTTCAGAGGTTAAGCGTCATAGCTCTCGCGTGGAAACTATATGGTCTACCAACCTTCATAGTTTTTTTTTTTTTAAATAAAGACAATTTTTTTTTTTTAGAGTGGTCGTTTATTGCGTCCCTTTTTTTTGTTAACTTCAGCATATTTAGAACATATGGTTTACAGTTAAGTGCTTTGTGTAACAAGGCATGCAACATATATCAACATATAAAGAAATAGCAAAAATATACAGTTACAAAAACTGCAATAACTATAAAATATATTAACTACAAATCTTAAGCATTTAAAGATTTTGATAGCGAGGGTATTGTTCCAGCTCTAAGTGCTGGTGGTGATACGGCCGTTCCTGGGATGTAATTAAAGTGGCCGTTGTTGTAGGTACAGTTGACTGCTGCGGATGCTTTCCATGATGGTATTGAGGGTCTTGGTCAGTATGCGGTATAGCAGGTGGGTTATGTATATGATAAATGTCAGGGTCAGTCGCGCTGATGCCACTGCAGCCAGACCGGAACACTAAAAAGAGGATCCTACATCCCCTAAAAGAGAAACGGGAGAAAAATGGGATATAGTGTTCTGGTGCGGTGCTGTGTATAACTGATCAATAATAAATATATACTAAAAAAGCAGGTGTAAAATCTACTAGATAGGTGTAATAAATTTCCCAATGAAAGTGCTGTATCTTTAAGAAGGAAGGGTTCTATACACGTTGTTCATCGTTCTTTTTCTTCCACCATGTGATACATAGGTAGAGATCAGAAAAAAACATATGTTAAAATACAGTACAAATTTATTACAAATGCATACAACCTCCAAAGACCATAAATGGAGCGGAAAAAACTACAGATATAAAAACAAAAAGACCCCTCAAGGATCCTGACGATCCCTAAAAGGGATAAAGAACACCCCCAGAAGACACAGTTCGTACACAGTCTATGGGCCTGATCCAGAGCAACGCTCGCAAGCGAGCGTACGCTCATCGTATGCGAATTTTCGGCAAAAAATTCGCAATGCGCATGCCCAGTATGACAGGTTCCGGTCGCCCGAGCGTCATGAGCGAATAGCGGGCGTATCGTTAGCGTATTTTTCGCTCGCTGGGCGTATTTTTTTTACGATGGTCGGCTGGGCGCCCGTTTTACTACAGGGAGGCGGGGATAGCCATTTAAATTGTACAGTATGGGCGTGCTAAGCGTATTTTCTCAGCGTATTTTCTGCGAATTTTCGTACGGCCGACGGTCGTACCCAGTGTAGGGTATAGCCGCCGTAAGCAGGGACTTTACTATGGGAGTGCTAGGGGCGTGTAGGTTGATACGACGAGCGTACGTTCGCATTCGCCAGTCGTGCGAATTTTCGTAGCGCTGGATCAGGCCCTATGTGTGTAGATGGAAAGTACAAAGTTCCGTTGCTGCTGTGGAGGACGTAGGGAGCCCGGGATGCGTCCGAGATGGTGAAGATGACAGGAGGTCGGAATACTGCAGAGAGCCAAAGGTAGGAGTATGACGCTGGGGAGTCCGGAAGTTACCGGCTGACGCGTTTCGAGGGACGAGGCCTCTTTTTCAAAGTGGTAACGATACGTATGATGTATTTAAAGTCCTATAGCTGCCTAATTAGAGACTCTGCTTACAATTAGCTCATCAATGGAGCAGACCTCATATAGATTAATGCTTGATACTATAGTTAAAAAACCATGGTGGTGAAATATACGAGGACAGAAAGCATATTCTGAATACAGACATCATTAAATTAATACAAAGTTTACAAATTAATTAAGATGAACCCAAAAAAATATACGAAATATTAATAATAAAAAACTAAAAAACAATTTGAAAATTGTATACCTGACATAGAAAGGATTTGAACCCTGACTCCTGTTAACCCTAAACCTACACGCTAACCTCTAGACTATGCCTATGGGTAATAAAATAAGAAGGGCCATAGATAGAATATATAGGCTTCAAAGTATAAAACTTAAATATAAAAAAGTATAAAAATTAAATAAATATGACTCGTAATAGGAACTATGAATCTCAAGATTAATAAATAAATCAAGGTAGTGGTCCAGATAAAAGGAAGTTCAGGGACTTGATCAAAAAGTGTTAAATAGTGTAAAGTAAGACCTGGATGTTAACGGAGTATAGAAAATGGGAAAACGAAAAGTGAAATAAAGAAGAAACTTTGGGGGAAGATAATCCGATATAAATAGGATGATGAATTCTGTAAATACCGTACACTGAATAGAAATATCTATATCAGGACAGGAATTCCATATATTTAAAAGTGTATTAACCCCTAAACTAGACTAGTGGATAAAGCAGTGACACATAAAATATTTCATTTAGAAAGACTTAATGGGTAAAAATAATGAAAATGGTGAGACACAACCAAAGGCTTAAAAATAGTGACCTTATTAAAGGTGGAATAAGCCAATTATAATGGGAAAAAAACCACATATAGTATGAATGTATAACCAAAATAAACAGATAATATAACAACAAACAATCGCAAAAAGAGTAAATGTTCCATACCAGGAAAGTATTCAACTGAATATAAAATAAGTGATAAAAAAGGATGAACATGGTCAGAATACCAATAAATAGCTATTGTCACGTTCCTGGGTTGGTTAGGACTGGGTGTGGGCGGTTGGACGGAGGCTGCGTATATGAAGCTGGGTGGCTTTAAATAACGATGGTGCATAGGTAGCTAGGTACGGTAAATAGATCTGGCAGGATGCAGGTAGGTCAGACAGACAGTGGCTAGGTATGGCAGGATGCTTCAGACAGACTGCAGGCAGGATGCAGGAAGGTCAGACGGACTGCAGACAGGTTTGGCAGACTGTAGGTAGGTCTGGCAGGATGCAGGTGGATCAGGCAGACTGCAGGCAGGATGCAGGTAGGTTAGGCAGACTGCGGACAGGATGCAGGTAAGTCAGGCAGACTGTAGGCACGATGCAGGTAGGAGATATCCAGCAGCTTAGACAGGGAAACAGGAACCAGGCTCCAACGTGGAAGACAACGAAGTTCTGGCAATGAGCCACAGCTGACAGGGGTTTAAATAGCCCGCCCCTGCAGCTGATTGGCTCCTCCGTCACATGCTCCCCTGGCCTGCTTCAGGATTGGCCGCGTAGAGTCATGTGACGTTTTCCAAGATGGCGACGCCCAGTACTCCACGCGGACGCCGGAGAACGCCACAGACCCCGCCGCTGGAACAGCCTGACAGCCCGGAGGGAGAAAACTGAAGTCAGAAGCCTTCTAACCGGGTAAGTAGCGCGGCCTCTGCCGCGTGATGTGACAGCTATCAATATGTATCGATGAAATATATATGATTTATAACCATCCTAACAACAAAACAATAAACATATAACCCACATAATAGTTTCAAAATCAAATCCATCCTATCAGGATATTACCATATTAAAAATATTAAAAATATTAGAAATACTAGAAATATAAAAAATATTTGAATAAGTTAATAAAAACCAATTTGTAAACAGATAATACATCAGAGATCCTAAAAAATAATCACAGTTACCTCGAATGAAGTATATATAAATATATCAATTGAAATATAATGTTAACTGATTGGGAGTTTGGAACTATACTAAAAAAGTCCTAAAATGCATATAGAGGAGGATAAAACACTTAAGGATTATAACAAAAGTGTAAAAATCCCCTGCATAAAACTATGGTATCTGGTATTCTCATAGGGTCTCTCATCTAGGTACTAGCCAGGTCTACCCTGCTTAGCTTCCGAAATCAGGCGTGACAGAGTAGTATGACTGTATGAGAAAAATCAGAGAAACCATTTGAGTTTGAAATCAAGATTCAAACCATCAGGTTCCAGAGAACCAAGATCAAAAATATACTTCTTTTCCGTTTTGGCTATTAAGTCGTTGCAGTTGGGGTTCCTAATATTCCCTTTAATTAATTTAAAACCACAGAAGGATTTGATATGACAGCCGTTTCCCTGGTGGTGATCCTTAAAATGCATTGAAAGTTAGTGAGTGCATACATTCTTTTTAATATTCCTCAAATGTTCGCTCCATCTTATTTTCAAACGACGGGAAGTTCTCCCTATATATACTTTATCACATCTACAGGTAATAGCATATATACAATTTTTAGAATTACAGGTAATAAATTCATCAATTTTAACTGATTTCCCATTAGTCGGTGATGTAAAGCTGATTTTTTTCTCCGTTTTGCACATCTTACACATTGGGCAATCATTGCATCTAAAAAAACCTTTCGTATTTATATTATCAATTTTAACTGATTTCCCATTAGTCGGTGATGTAAAGCTGATCAATTTTTTCTCCGTTTTGCACATCTTACACATTGGGCCATCACCGCATCTAAAAAAACCTTTCGTATTTATATTCGGGTTATGTGTTGGTGGTGAATGTTGTGATGGAGGGTAATTCTAGTGAGGGTAACCAGAGAAAGGATAAGCACTTGGGTGGTAGGGGGGGTAAGCGGATGGAGGTGGTGGTTGTGGTGGAGGTGCAGACTGGGAACCTCTCATTCCTTGGACTATTCTCTCAATAAAAAGCATGTTGGCTTCTCTATTTTCACATATCTGGGTAATGCGATCTAGGAATTTGTCCTGCAGCTTGTTCTCATGATCAAAAAAACGCTGCATCCTGTCCTCCTCATTCCGCTGCATGGCTTGGTCCATGGAGTCTAGTTGCTCCAGCATTACAGTGGTCATTGCTTTCGTTGCAACTTCAACCTTACTCATATGTTTTCGTCGCTTTGGCACATTATAAACTGGAAAAAAGGGATAAGAAAGTGTTTAGAAAACCTTAAAATTTATGTATGTACTTGTTGCCATATTAAAAAGCTGTTTCGTAAGCCATTGTGCTCAAGGCCTCATCCCTCCTGCACTTCTTGCAAGCAGCAACAAAATGTCAAAAATGTCAATACTACTGTATGTAAATACATACTATTTCCTTCGTCTGCGGCGGATGTCGCTTCAGGCATCATTGTCATTGTTGCAGATGTATTACCGAAAGAAAAATAGCAAGATTATATACATTTATATATATTTATGCTCCTTTTGTTTCCTCGCCGCGCATATTCCTGAGCTCTATAATCTCGTCTTCCATCCATTGCGCCATCTGTACATGTGTATTTATGTAGATAGGTTAGGCTATTGTTAATAGTTTGTGTTATTTTATTACATTTTAATTATGTAGTTGTAGTGTTATTGGTAGTTTTATTTTACAGTTATATTATAGTTAGTACAATTTTCATAGGTTAGGTTATTGTTCATAGGTTGTGTTATTTTATTAAAGTTTAAAGATGTAGTTCCTGTGTTTTAGGTAGTATTTTTTTCATTTATATTATAGGTATTTAGACAGTTATACAAGTTATATAGTTTTAATTGTTTTTAGTATTGATTTATGGTTGTTGTTTTTTTTTGGCATATTTATTATTATCCATGTTTACATTCCTTTTTATAATTTTTTTTATTTTCCTGCTATTGTTGTCTTTACCTTGGTTTTTTTGCTATGCCTTTATTGGAACTGAAAATGCAATCCTAAACTACTATGACGACAACAAAGACTTTTTTAAAAACCTTAAAAACTTTGTGCTATGGACATGCAGTGTGTATCAAACTAAAGAAACTTACCAGTTTTTGTAATCCGTGAGGACGTGCAAGGCTCCTCCAAAAGATCGTCAGGAGTATCAACTATAAAAGAATAAACAGAAACTACAGCGCATCAGCATGAAATGGACAACTAATCCTTCACAGACATCGATGGTGCAGCCAAAAGCACTTACTGTTTTGCCATTCCAGTTGCAAAAGACATGGATCGCCTGCAGCAAATCAAGACCGTTTACGCCCTTTTTGTGTCTGAGGGGACTCCTGTGAGGCCCCGACTATACCGATGCTGTTCGAGAATGACGACCTATTAAAAAACAATGATGCCATTAATTTCTATATTATGTGCTGCAAAAAAAAATGACTTTTGGGATACCAATACAAGAAACACAACCATTTTCAACACTGCATGCAAGGACATTACATCCAGAAAAAAAAAAAAGACTTTTGCCATCCCGCTACAACAAATGCTACACCGCACACAGGGACGTTACAGATCTTACAAAGACTATTATAAAATGAGACTCACTTTTTTCAAGCACTGCAGAATATACATTCAGCTCAACATTTATCATTGCGCTGGACTCCACCTCACTATCATCATCGTCAAACATTAAGGGCGACGAAGGCCTGGATGGTTTGCTCGACGATTGAGAAGTCTGCTTGTGGCCCGAAATGGATGATGAAAGTGCTATTGGATTACAGGAAGCAGTGCTACCGAATATAGATATACATAATTCATAGAATTGCCACTGTTTTCTTCCACTGCCACTTTTTTATGTTCATAATGAACTTTATTAAAATGCTTCTTTAATGCTTTTGTTATGAATACCTGCAGCTAGGTACAAGGAAATGCGGAAGCCAGTGTGAACGAAAACCCCACAGGAACAGGAAAATACAAATCATAGAATCATGAACAAGGTAGGACAAGACAGTGCTGGTACTATATACCGGAGAAGGGGAAATGCAGGATTGCAAAGACACAGTGCACCAGAGATAAGAATAGACAGAGCAGGTACTATGTACCGTAGGGTAATGCAGGATTGCAGAGAGACAGTGTGCTGGAGGTAAGTCAGGGTTGCCGACTCTCCCGGAATGTC
>WWET01007262.1:0-10232 GCA_011038615.1 Limnodynastes dumerilii
TTCGCAATCGCATCTCTGAATCAGCCCCATCGTTTTTAATACTAATAGTCTCTTTCACATTTCTTAATTTTTTTTTATATTTCGTCTTTCTTTATCTGTGCTGAATCATGAATTCTAATAAATTTTAATATGGATGTAATGTTTTTTTGGGATTTAAAAATGAGTGCATCCAACAAAATTACATTTTTGGTGTCTGGAATAGTCTGAATAGGTCACATATATTAGCACTTACCCCCTCTGTCATACCATACATTGAATTTCATACCCCCTTAATTGTAGTCGATTTTCCCTGCCAGTAGAGTTATATTTGTTACAGAATAAGCTCTTATTAATTCTTAATTGTGTTGAAATTATTCCCAATAATAGGCATTTCTATTGCCCCTGTTACAAAACCTTATTAGAGGTAGAATATAAAATGGATAATTTAAGCACCATTAAGGGCCTCATTTACTAAAGTCGTGTTTTTTTCTGCAATTATACATCGCCAGCCATCGCCATAGAGTCTTTATAAGGGGGACCTCTAGTGACTGAAGGATCATTAGCAACGGAACCCCAAAAGAGCAGGACCGACCACCAGCATCACTCCGAACAAGAAGGAGGAAACTTCAATCAAAATGCCCATTTCTTCTAGCAAGTCTCCCAAGATTGATGACTTAAAAAATGTGAGTACAAACATTTATTTATTTAATAATTTTCAATATGTGGAACACATTAAACATAGTACAACTTAAATAAGTAAACGTGCATTTATATTTCAGAAGGGCTGCTATTGTGACTAGAATATATTAATACCTGCTAACGATGAAACTTACTATTATTACAGTGTAGTTGGGCAACTTGCATTTATTACAATCTAATCGGCCAAATACATTATACATGATAGGGAACTGGGGGGCTAGAGATACATGATAGGGAACTGGGGAGCTGGTGAGACATGATGGGGAGCTGGAGGGACATGCTGTGGAATACTGGGGGGCTAGAAAGACATGATGGGGAACTTGAGGGACATGCTGTGGAATACTGGGGGGCTGAAAGGCATGATGGGGAACTGGAGGGATATGCTGTGGAATACTTGGGGTCTGGAAAGACATAATGGGTAGCTGGAGAGACATGATAGGGTACTAGGGAGCTGGAGAGATATGTTGTGCAATACTGGGGGCTGGAAATACATAATGGGGATTTGATGGTGGTGGGCTGGAGAGACATGATGGTGAACTGGGGGTCTGGAGACATGTGATGGGGGGGCTGGAGTGACATGATTTGTGAATACTAGGGGGCAGGAGACACATATGGACACTGGGAGCTAGAGAGACATGATGGGGAGCTGGAGTGACATGATTTGGGAATACTGGGGGACATTTTTATGTCCCCCAGTATTGCTTTGTATTGCTTTGCTCAGGGCCTACATTTCTGTTAAGACGGCCCTGGCTGTACCATCCTGATCCTCCTAGTTCCACCTACTTTGTATGCACAAGCACTACTTCTGGTCTCCCAGCTTCCACTACGTTGCCTGTCATCCTGCACACCCCTCGGAACCCGCCACAGATCCCAAACATACCCAGATCGTGTCATATGTTGGCTGGTTTAAGCATGAAGCGAACATGACCTTAGGCCCTTAGTATAGTATTGAAGGTTGGGGGGCAATGGATGTGCAATTACATGGAGTTCCGATTATAGGGCCCTACCTTAATATATCTGATCTGTCCTCATTTACGAAGGCACTGGAAGTCTGCATTATTCAAGTGCCCAAATTCCCACATCCACTGTAATCTTGTGAGTGCAAACCGATAGTGTTCATAGTGTGGGAAATCAAATGATCTATGGATCCATCTGTATTGTGGCTCTTGGCCTGTGCCAATGACAAATCGCAAAAGCTGACGTTTCAAACCCGAACTCCTTAAAAAATGTCCACTTAATGAAGCACGGCTTCCTAAATTTACCCCTGACCAAAGAGAACTATTGGAAGGGGACATAGTGGCAGCAGAAATATCCACTATGATAAAATCTTTACACCTAGGTAAAGCTCCGGGTCCTGATGGATTCACTGTCAACTATTATAAAATCTTGGCTCATCACATCACAGCTCCCCTAGAGGAATTGTTTAGAAAAATACATAGGGCCTGATCCAGAGCTACGATGTTACACTGAGCGCTGTAGCGCTCAGCGTAACATCGCTGCACTGGCCCGACACTCCCCCTTGTAGGAGCATATTAACTCTCCCTTAAGTTAGGGTAGCCTTCAGCCGGCGTAAGGGAGAGTTGATACGCTGGGACGGCGGCGTTAGTACGTTAACGCCGCCCTCCCAGCCTCATTACCCTCCCTCCCTCTGCCTACCTGCACTAACTGCCCCCTCCAGTGTTACTACACTGCTGCTACGGATGCCTGATCGTTGATCGGGCGTTGCCGTAGCTACGCCTGGCAACATCTGCCCGGGGCATGCGCAGATCGGCTTTTCAGCTGATCTTACGCTTGCGTCTGGCATTTTAACGCTGGCAAGCGTAGGTCTGGATCAGGCCCTATGACTCTAGCTGTTATAACAGCACGGACCACACAGCTACAGTTAGCAAACAGTCTCCTCAACTCACCTATTTGAAATGGCTACACAATTAATAAGGAGTGCCTTATATAGTCCCCAAAACACACAAGGACAGTTCTCCTCAACTCTATAATCATAAAAGGGTTGCTAAATCACGAGAGATTACCTACTGAAGAATCCAGGACCCTGATGTCTGACATTTCCAGGAAAATTGCATTTTGTCTCGATTTCAAAAATGAATTTGGCCGGAGGAACCATGGCACACCTTGGTTTAACCCCAAAAATGTAATCTGTCTTATTTACCGTGTCAGATGACAAATAAAGCGGGAGGCGAGACTGGGCAGTAGGGGCTGCCCAGGACAGACAATGAAGAACAAACAACAATAGACAGCGGACTGAGTAGGTAGACTGGACTGACAGAACTCACTAGGGCTTATATACTTCAGGCACACAGAATGATCCCTTACGGGATCACAAACACACTCACACAGCTAAAAATGAGGAAACCAGGTAGGTAGATATATGTAAGAAGGGAGACCTGCAGAGATTGGGAACAATAAGGTAAATGGTAGGTAGGTACAAGGCAGGCAAGGGGGACACTCAACAGTCAATTCACTAGCAGAGCACAGGGCTGAGACTAGGCACACAGAAAATGTAGACTATCACCAGCAACTGCAGTGCGGCTGAAAGGGAGCTTTAAAGAAGCAGGGACCAATAGGAGACTGCAGAGTACGCGCCAAGGGAAGCGATAGGAGATCCCCATAGCAACCAGGACGCCGCGCCGACCCGACGGGAGGAGTGTGCGTCGCATTCGCCTGGACAACGCATGAGCCGCAAGCAGGAAGATAGCGTACCGCCGGGGGAGCCGGAGAGGGAGGCGCTGCATGTGCAGAGGTAAGGAGAGTAGGGGAGAGACGGACGCAGGCAGCCGGGAGATGCTGTGTCCTGACATTACCCCTCCCCCCCTTGCTGAGGAGCTAAGGAACCTCTTCCCCCAGGTTTCCTGGGAAATTTAAAATGAAATTTCTTGAGAATTTCCGCAGCGTGAATGTCTTCGGCCGCAACCCATTCTCTTTCTTATGGGCCATAGCCCTTCCTGTGCACCAGATAGAAAACTTTTTTACGTTTCCATTTAGAATCTAAGATGTCTTGGACAATAAACTCTTCATTACCATTCACAAGGACAGGATCAGGCCTGGGTGGTTCCTTAGACGAAAATAATTTTTTAGACCTTTAAAAAGGGTTTAGCAATAACACATGGAATGTGTTGGGAATCCTCATAGTAGATGGTAATTTTAGACGGAATGCCACTGGATTTATTTTTTTGATGATAGGTAAAGGTCCAATGAAACGTGGTCCCAACTTGTGGCAGGCTTGTCGTAACCGAATATTTTTAGTAGACAGCCACACTCTATCCCCGACTTTAAAAACGTGTGGAGAGCGATGCATATCCACTCTGGTTTTGGATGTCAAAACAGCTTTGGCCAGTGCTTGATTAACTCCTTTCAAAAAATTTTTGATGCGGGTAAGGAATTGCGAGACATCAGGATCTGAAGACTGCTGTGGGGAGTATAACGAGGGTGGAAACCGGAGAGGCAAAAAAAAGGAGAGACCTTAGTGGTAGCATGAGTGGAATTGTTGTAAGCAAATTCTACAAATGGAATGTTGGAGGCCCAATCCTTTTGAGAAATAGACGAGAAGCACTAAAGGAACTGCTCTAAGACCTGGTTGACCCTCTCAGTTTGACCGTTAGATTGAGGGTGGTACCCCGAGGAGAGACTTATCTTGACACACAGTAGATTACAGAAAGCCTTCCAGAATTTGGCAACGGAACTGCAATCCACGATCAGAAACGATGTCCCAGGGTAGACCATGTAACCGGAAAATATGCTTGATGAAAAGTTCGGCCAATGTTTTGGCAGAGGGTAGTCCAGGTAGCGGGATAAAATGAGCCATTTTACTGAATCTATAGATGACAACCCAGATAGTAGTGCAACCAGAGGAGACAGGAAGATCAGTGATAAAATCCATTGACAGATGAGTCCAGGGACGTTTGGGGATGGACAAGGGGCGGAGGGGACCAAACTGAGGACTTCTGGGGGATTTGCTTCTAGCACAGATGTTGCAGGAGTTGACAAAGTCTTCAACGTCCCTGGACATGGTTGGCCACCAAAAGGATCTGGATAATAAAGAAAGAGTCCTTTGAATACCGAAATGACCAGTAGACCTTGTGCAATGACCATCTTGCAGAACAGCCTTCCTCAATGAAACAGGAACAAACAGATGGTCGGTTGGTTTATTCTCAGGAGCCAAATGTTGCATTTGTAAAAGCTGAGTTTGGAGATCTTGGGTAAAAGCTGCAACAATAGAGGAAGCTGGGATGATGGGTAGAGAGGAATCCGGAGACTTGCCTTCCGACAAAAAGGATCGGGAAAGAGCATCAGCCCTACAATTCAAGGATCCAGGACGATAGGTGATTTTAAATGTAAAAAACAGTGCCCACCGGGCTTGACGGGAATTCAGCCTTTTGGTGGATTCGATAAAGGCCAGGTTCTTGTGGTCTGTGAGAACAGAAATTTGATGCTTGGCCCCCTCCAACCAGTGCCTCCATTCCTCAAAGGCTAATTTAATAGCCAATAATTCCCGGTTTCCGATGTCATAATTCTTTTCCGCAGCAGAAAACTTCTTAGACATATACGCGCAGGGATGCAGACTATTATCAGAAGGATCCATTTGTGAAAGAACCGCTCGAGCTCCCACATCTGAAGCATCCACTTCAACTATGAAAGGTCGATCAGGATTTGGATGACGGAGAATAGGAGCTGTAGTACCGTCTGAGCGTTGACCGTCTTGCTAGGCCAGTTACAGGTATTCGCTCCTTTCTTTGTGAGGCCGGAAATAGGAGTCACCAGAGTGGAGAAGGAACGGACAAATCTTCTATAAAAATTGGCAAAACCCAGGAACCTCTGTATAGCTTGGAGATCCGTAGGTTGTACCCATTCCAGAATGGCACGGACCTTTGCTGGGTCCATGGCAAACCCTTGTGGTGAGATATGGTATCCCAGGAAAAAGACTTCTGTAACTTCAAAGTCACACTTTTCCAACTTGGCATAAAGTTGATACTCTCGTAATTTCTGGAGAACAAGACATACTTGAGAACGATGTTCTTGCAGGGTGCGTGAATAAATCAGAATATCATCCAGGTAGACGATAATGAAGACTCCAAGGAACTCCCTCAAGACGTTGTTAATCAGGCCCTGGAAGACTGCAGGGGCGTTACAGAGTCCAAATGGCATCACTAAATACTCGTAGATTGAGTATTGAATGCAGTCTTCCACTCGTCGCCTTGGCGGATACGGATGAGATTATATGCTCCTCTTAGGTCTATCTTAGTATAGACTGTAGCATCTTTTAGTCTGTCGAACAGATCTGAAATAAGTGGCAATGGGTACTTGTTTTTGATGGTGATCTTATTCAGAGCTCTATAATCAATGAAAGGTCGGAGTGTACCATCTTTTTTTAACGAAGAAAAAACCTGCTCCCATGGGTGAACGAGAAGGTTGAATGAAACCCTTTTGAAGATTCTCCTTGACATAATCATCCATGGCTTTGGATTCCGGAATGGATAAAGGAAACAACCGTCCCTTAGGATAGGAAGAACCCGGTACCAAATCAATTCCGCAATCATAAGGGCGATGTGAACAGCTTGTCAGCCTCTTTTTTTGAAAAACATCAATAAAATCCTCATAATGTGACGGGAGAGATTTTCCTTCGGTCGACAATTGGCGAATAGGCAGGGATAAACATGTGATACAGGAGTCGTTCCAGCAAACAATTTCACCCTTTGTCCAATCGATGACCGGGTTATGTTTCGTAAGCCAGGGATGGCCCAACACCACTTTCGCAGCTGGAGAGGAAAACTGTAATGATACTCCTATATGGACACTCCGGGTTTACCTGGGGAGTACCGAAGTGGACCAAAAGGAGGAGGGAGCGATACCCCGGGTTTACCCAGATGGTACCAAGGTGATCGCAAAGGATAGCGAGGGTGTCTGGGCCGGCTACCGGTTTGCGGAGTCTTTCCTCCAGGTGGTTTTCACCAGAGCCCCTAGAGGTGGGGATGGACTTGAACGCCCCCTGTAGGTATGGTCGCTTACCGTTGAATCTAGGCCCAGAAGAATAGAGAAAATTAAACACCCTACAGTGAACCAACAGGGGAACGATACTAACACAAAAGAAGGTAGGAGCAGGAGTGGACGGAAGAGACCGTCCAGTACAAACTACAAAAAACACTGAACAACAGACTGCGAACTGATAAGGGAGACGGGACTGACAGAACTCACTGGGGCTAATACACTTCAAACAAACAGAATGATCCCTGACGGGATCACAAGCACACTCAGGCAGGTAAGTATGGGGAGACCAGGTGGGTAGGTACACGTAAGGAGAAAGGCCCGGAGAGGTGGGTAACACTAAGGTAAATGGAAGGTAGGTACAAGGCAAGCAAGGGGGACACTCAGCAGTCAGATCACTAGCAGAGCACAGGGCTAAGACTAGGCACACAAGAGAGGCAAGTAACAGTACTGGATACCAGAGACTATCACCAGCACCTGATTGCAGAGAAAACAGAGCCTTTATGCAGAGCAGGACCAATGAGAACAGTGCAGAGCTGGCGCCAACGGAAGCGATAGGTTATGCAGCGCTGCGCCCGACAGAGAGAAAGCTTGCGTGTCACCGTTACCATAGTAACGAGTGGAACGCAAGCCGGAAGCCTGCAGACAGCCGGAGAGCGGGGAGAGACGCGGCGCGCGACGCAAGGTAAGCAGCCGGAGCCCTGCGACAGGCAGGCTCCGGGAGCTTACAAAAACAAATAAAACTGTATGGTTTCAGAATGACAGGCTCCTACCAGCAATTGTACGGGTTCTGTAATAAACGTAATGGGTCCGCCAGGAAGAGGATCCCCGCTGAGACCACAAGCAGTGATTGGAGGGGTGAGTGGAAGCATTCGGATATTCCATCTTTTTGCAGTGGATAGGTCCAAAAAATTCCCAGCTGCTCCGCTGTCTATAAATGCATAGATCTTACAGGAGGAGTTCCGAATCTTGAACAACACAGATACAAGAAGAGAATTCATGGAGGAAATTAAGTTGATGCCCAGATGGATCTCCTCTTCGCTCATCTGGGTTGCTCGTTTCCCGACGACTTAGCTTTCTTTGGGCAGTTGTCTGCCATATGAGCTTTTCCTCCGCAGTAGAGGCAAAGACCCAACGTACGTCGACGTTCCTTTTCCATGCGTGACAAACGGAAGGAACCAATTTGGGTTCTTCTTCGTGGGAAGCATCACGAGGTGGAGAAGTGGAGGCAATAGGGAGCACAAAGGTCCTCTCGAGTCTTTGTTCCCTGAAACGACTGTCAATCTTAATTGCAAGTTTCATGAGATCCTCCAGCGAATCAGGAGCAGGTTATTGTACGAGTGCGTCTTTAAGGTGTTCAGCCAAACCAAGACGAAACTGTGAGCGTAGTGCGGGATCGTTCCACTGGCAGCGGGTTGCCCAGGAACGAAATTCTGCCGCAAATTCTTCCACCGACCTCCGACCTTGGCGAATGGATCGAATCTTGGCTTCGACTGAGGCCTCTTGAACCGGGTCGTCATAAATTACACCCATGGCGGTGAAGAAGCTGTCCACCGACTGGTGAGCAGGATGATTAGGGTCCAAGGAGAAGGCCCAGGACTGTGGCTCACCCTGAAGGAGAGAGATGATTAATCCCACTTTCTGAAGCTCAGAGCCTGAGGCGGTGGGTCTCAGTTGAAAGTATAACTGACAACTATTTTTGAAGGTACGGAAGGTGGAGTGGTCACCAGAGAAGCGGTCCGGGAGTGGAACCTTTATATCTTGAACGGGAGCTGGAGGGTCAGGTGGTACCGGGTTAGCATGTAATAGCTTGATCCTGAGACTCCTTGGTAGTAAGATTTTGCACCATTTGTCCCAGATGCGACACCTGGGTGATGAGGGCCTTAATGGCTTCAGATGCTGCGGGATCCATGTTGGAGACAGCAACAATGAGGAGGCACTGCGGGAGTAAGGACTCAAGAGTCCACAGGATGAGTGTCCACAAGAATTTGCCTTGTTTATTATTTAGGGCAGGTGATAATGTTATGACACCGAAGTCTGGACACTCCGGATTTACCTGGGGAGTACCGGAGTGGTCCAGAAAGTGTATTGTGGGTACTCCTGGATTATCCGTGTAGAACCGGAGTGACACCAGAAAGTACCAAAAGGGTGAGCGGGCAAGCTTTCTGGGGTCGGAGTCTTTACCAATCAGGGGGTCTTCACCAGAGCCCCTGATGGTGGGGATGGGCTGGGTAACCCCTGACGGCCTGGTCGTCCCCTGTTGAACTTGACAACGAAGAACAAACAACAATAGACTGCGGACTGAGTAGGTAGACTGGACTGACAGGACTCACTAGGGCTTATATACTTCAGGCACACAGAATGATCCCTTACGGGATCACAAACACACTCACACAGGTAAAAATGGGGAAACCAGGTAGGTAGATATATGTAAGGAGGGAGACCCGGAGAGGTTGGGAACAATAAGGTAAATGGTAGGTAGGTACAAAGCAGGCAAGGGGGATACTCAACGGTCAATTCACTAGCAGAGCACAGGGCTGAGACTAGGCACACAGAAAAGGCAGGTAACAGTACTGGAATCAGAGACTATCACCAGCAACTGCAGTGCGGCTGAAAGGGAGCTTTAAAGAAGCAGGGACCAATAGGAGACTGCAGAGTACGCGCCAAGAGAAGCGATAGGAGATCCCCATAGCAACCAGGATGCCGCGCCGACCCGACGGGAGGAGTGTGCGTCGCCGTCGCCTGGACAACGCATGAGCCGCAAGCAGGAAGCCAGCGTACTGCCGGGGGAGCAGGAGAGGGAGACACTGCATGTGCAGAGGTAAGGAGAGGAGGGGAGAGACGGACGTAGGTGGCCGGGAGACGCTGCGTCCTGACACACAATACTGCTCCCCAAACCAGATAGGGATCCAAAACTGGTCGCGTCATACTGACCAATATCTCTGTTGAACACTGACTTTAAGATACTAGCGAAGTTAATGGCCACGTGCCTGCAGACAGTTTTGCCTTCTCTATTGACCCAACACCAGCTGGGCTTTGTGAATGGAAGGCAATATGTCAAAGGTATCCGTGCAGCTCTCCCATGGACAAGCAAACACAAATAACATTTTAATTAGCCTAGACACCAACGAAGCCTTTGATTCTGTTTTATGGTCCCATCTTTATACTGTATTAGAGACCAGAGCATTTGGTTGGGAATTTTGTGGGTCCACTTTTTATTCTTGTCCCAAAACGATATTATTGGTAAATGGTTGCCGGAGTGATCCTGTGGAGATGGAGAGGGACACGAGACAGGGCTGTCCGCTGTCCCCTCTTCTTTTCAATATAGCACTTGACCCGCTGCTGCAGGTACTACAAAATTGGACAGAATTTAAAGGCATAAAAATGGGTAGTGTGGAGACCAAAATGACCACTTTCACGGATGAACTTCTATATGTATCCAATCCCAACATATCACTTCCTCAAATTTTGAAAAGATTGGAGATCGGGCGTCCGTAGCAGCGCCATAGGGATGCTGGAGGGGACGTCCTCCAGCGTCCCTACGCTCACGTTAGTGCTGGTGG
>WWET01007262.1:25723-38755 GCA_011038615.1 Limnodynastes dumerilii
CTGACATGAATTCAGGACAACCACTTGTAAGGTGATTGGCCATTATGGAAGGTTCTGTGCAACCAATTTATTCTTCCAAAATACCTTTATTATTTATACATGCAATAAAGAATTTGTACTTAATAAATTGTACATAAATTGTATGTTCCACAAATTGTGTGAGATTTATTGAATTAAACAGAAATGGTAGTTATTTTTTTACATTTGTCCCTGGATAATGGTAAATATGATCGGTGGTATTTACTAATGTATGTAAATAAATGATTAGCACTGTCTAGTGCAACTCGACATTAAATACTTTAAAGTAAATGCTTCCAATTACCTTTGTATACATTTTATTTTTCTCCACTAAGTGCATTTCTTACTTAATTTACAGTAAAATATGTTTGTCTCCTCATACACTAATCACTGGGCCTCTGATGGGCATGCGATTGTCTGACTAGACCAGTTGTGGTTGTGTATCTTGCACTTTTCAGAGTTATAAATTTAGCTAAACACAATGACTGCTCATTTACATCTGGCTTCTTTACTTTTCATATGTACAGCCATTCTGTACACGTGCAACCGGTAAGCCAAATGGAGGACGAGGTGCAAGTAGCAAACCCCAGTAACTTTGGTACCGATCCATACAGTGATATTTTTGTGTGCTGGCTTTGGAGAGGTATGGTATCTCAGGGAGCGCAAGTGGTTAAGTTGTAAACAAGCCAATGTCTAAATAGTCTAAGAGATTGTGGACTGTGGACCTGATTCAGAGATTGAAAATAAGTGAGGAAAGTTACTCCAGGGCATGTTGATTGCAGTCAAGGTAATTGTATTCTTTGCATGCAGGGATATATCTTTGAATTGCTTACTGCACACAGATACTGACCAGCTTTACTATCACACTGTTAATTAGACTTTGGCTGGGAAGCATCATCTCTCAACTCTAATACTGTTTGCAACAGATGAAATGACTCCCCTGCAATTAACATGGTTTAGCCCAGGAGTAACTAAGTTCAAGCACTTCAGTCTGGATCCAGTCTACCCTGTATAATATGTAAATGATGCCACAAAGAGAACAATAGTCCCATCAAGGACCAATCATCAAAGGATCCCTAAAATGACCAGAGGAATCCACCAACCAGATGTTAGAAGATCGGATTGCAGTGACTTCAGCAACCTTTTGATAACGATTGTCTATAGAAAAGCTATGGCTAACTCGCTGGACAGTTAGAATATAATCCTATGTGAAGCTCATACCAGTGGTAGTATTCTTGTGTGTATCTGGAAGTGGCGCTGTTTGGATTAACGCACAGTTTTGGTAATACATCTTTTGTGCTTTGGAACACAACTTGCGACTGGATCTTCATGATTTCTGTGTATGGTATTGGTATAGTTGCGTACAGATTTACGCCACGTATTATTACGCTAATATTCGATGTAAAGTGAGAACTGACTCTCACAGAATGGTTTGTTGATCTGCCAGATTATCTCTCAGTGTGCAGTCATCTTAATATGATTTAAATTAACCAGCAGTCCAATGAGAACAATAGCAAAACAGAATCCAACTCTATAAGAAAAATGGAAATATAAAGACTGGCGCTATAACAAACTAGTGCAGGACATCACCCAAAAAACTTTACAATACAGAAAAGGAAAATAAACCAATAAGAACATGGACTGCCTGCCGGAGGCTGGGAAGCTATAACCAGTTCAGGTGAGATCATGGGCCTGATTCAGATGTCCGTGTGACTTTTGTGCACATAGAGATCTGTAACTAGGCACAGAAGAGGGTAGTGCACACCCCTGGCACTCTTCTCTTTTTGACGGATCTCTGAACACTTTCGTGTCTAGAACCCTACCTCAACTTCTCCGCAGTGATCTGGGCCCACAAGTAACTGCTGCTCTCCTCCTTTCTGGCGGGGTTTAGGCATGCAGATTTGAAGGGCTAACCCCTTCTACGGAGATTCTGAGAACTACGACACGTAGCATCTGGAGTGCGCAGGCGCCGATGTTGCATGTTAAGGGAACTTACACAAGTCCCCTTACATATGTATTTGTGAATGAGGCCCAATCTGAGGAGCTTTAGTCATACATTGCTGAAGATATTAAGGCTGATATTGGTCAGGAAAAAGAATATGCCATTTCTCAGACACTTTTCCAGCTTTAGCTTGTGTGTTATGCTTAAATAACTAGATTGCATAACTTGCTTATGCACCTATTTGTTTTAGGATACATGAGTACTTTAGAGACTGCAGCACAATAATTCTGTGATCTGTAAGATGTGTAGAAACTTCCCAGTGATCTACAATACTTTCCTAAAACAATTACAATGAAATGTTCACACGCTACTAAGTTAATTATATTTGAGTTGAGGGCTCCATCTTGTGGTGAAATTCAGAAATTGGAGTCTACAACTATGCTCCAAAGAGCTTACAGTGTGCATTTAATCTACATATAATGGTTCCATCTGTAATGCATACATCTGATTATTTTGCTACAATATAAGTTTCTTGCATTTACATTTTAGCATTACAGCTAGAGCATGTGGTTTTACAGTTTTCACACTTGTTTAATGTTGGGCGCTAAAATAACTGAAATATTTATTCATCATTCATTCATAAGAATTACAATACAGTGCAAGGAGCATCTTAGCTCCTAGTCTGCCTGTTATTACCCAGTTTGTTTGTTTTATTGAGATTTTTCAGGCTATATAATATACACTATAGCACAGTCACAAATATAAACAGTGTTTCCATCATTAAAGACATGGTCATGCAATGACCAACTTCTAGATGTGAGTATGAGATGCATATGACTGATAAGATCAGCACTGTGAACCTGATCCAGAGCTGTGCAATAGTCTTTTTTGACAATTTTTTGGGGAAAATGGAAGGGAGCATATAAAGTGCTGTCTGCAAATCCATTTGCTGTGCGCTTGTGGAACTGCACAATATAATACAGTTATAATACATCCCTCTGGCGGGAACTTGCACCAGAGGGTATATATAGGGCCCCATTAATGACATGAATCGTTCGCCAAAAACATCCCGAGGAGCTCTGCGTGTGCAACAACCTGGAGGAGAAGAGGAGCCGGGTCCCGATTGTCGCCTGGCAACCTAGATGACATCAGAAATGTGAGTATGAAAATTTTTTAATATAACTTTTTTATAAATGTTTATGTAAAATAAAAGATGGAACTTTTTTGTAACACTTTACAAAGGACCAGTGGTTTTTTATTGTAAAGGATTGGGCCACATCTATTATTTACATGTTAGGATCGGCCCACAATGTTTCTTGATTTTTTAGGATTGAGGCACATTTATTCTTAATATTTTATGATTGGGACCATGCATTATTTAGTTATTACAGAGAAAAAATGAGGATACAATAAAACCCCACTTTCCCTTATTTATTGGTTTATTACATTCTCATTAGGTTGTATAGCATATTTCCAGCGCTCCATTATACACATTTTTTCTCTGTACTTTCACTTTAGAGTTGGGACCTCTTTATGTGTAGTGGTGCTGAAGGTGTAGCGCTGAAAGTAGTTATTTTTATTTATTATACATTATTTAGCACCATTTATTATTTACTAAATTGGATCGGGGCATATTAATTCTTTTTTTTATTTATTATGATTGGGCCATATTAATGATTGATTTATTAGGATCGGGCCATATTAATTATTAATTATTTATTTTCTTTCAAAAAATGTGGCTGTACCCTTACCTGACTACCCTCTAGTATATGATTAGAGTTGGTTGCTTTGTTTTTTGGAAATTTTAAGCGTGGTCCCAGTTTCTGAGTTTGCTTGTGTGGGTTCCTAGCACATCTCTGTATATTGTTTCTAATAATTGTATCTGTGATTATGTCTACTTTTAGCATTAGTCAGGACTTACTTGAAAGACAGAGTCAATTGCAGAGGAAAACAGTTGACCTATTAACTAATGATTTTGTGAGATCTGGTAGTAATGATTGGGCCAAAGATCTAACTGTGTTAAAGAATTAAATGATAAAACAAACCAAAGTTTGGTTGAATATTTCAAATTGCAAAAACTATAATCAAAATAGTATTACACCACAGGGATTACACCACAGAGTTTTTTCTACATTTTCTTTGGCTACTGCTAAATTACACCAAGAGTGGGAGGGTACTCTAACGAAATGTTCATGTGATCTTCTTAAGATCCTTATACAACATGATGAGATTGACCTTAATAAAATTACACAGGATATTTATAGCTTATGTGAATCTTTAAAACAACATGAGGCTCTAGAAGCATTTCAGAATTCTTATAGCAAATTCAAAGATGACACAGAAAATCTCCAAAAACGTCCTAGCACTGGAATAGTAATATTTATCAAGTACTATATTTAAACTCCACAGCTATGGGACAGTGCAACCTTTACGGCAAACCATTATATTGTACAAGTGAGAAAGGAGAAAATAGAGCCGCATATATTAGGTGCACAAATGTCCCACACAGTTTTTCATTTCCAAGGACAACTTCTTTATTATTACAATTTCAGTGAAAAATATTTAAAACCAAGTAGCTACATCTTATATACAATAGTGTCAATAAAATTCCATGCTCAGCCTCCCCTTGGTCAACTATAAAATCAGCTTATTGCTAAATACTCAGTAGCAATTTATATTGGCTCATATGTCCTTAAGAAGGAAACATTCATTAATCATCACTGTGGATAAACATACACAAATTGCAATGATTCATTTGTCTCTCACCAGTCCCACAAACGGCATAGAGAAAGTGTCCATAATTTTGTTCAAAGTTGCAGACCACCCAAATAGCCCTGCTCTACAAAATAAAATGAAATGACAAAAGAAAACAAAAACCGCCTCACGGCGGCACTTCACTCCGCAGAGCACCTATATTACCCTCGTGGTCATGTGTACTCAGCCTGGGACTTTGCGGGAGCTGACCGAATCACTTGGAGCCAATTTCAGCGTTGCATGAAGGGGCGGGCCACATCTCAAGGAGCCTGACGCGCGTTTCGCTGTGAGGCTTTGTCAAAGCCTCACAGTAATAATAAAGAAGTTGTCTTTGGAAATGAAAAACTGTGTGGGACATTTGTGCACCTAATTATATGCGGCTCTATTTTCTCCTTTCTCACTTGTACAAAATTCAAAGATGACATCAGAGCCGTGGATACACAGGTTATGAATAAAAAGAAGTAAAAATTTCTTAGGGACAAAGATGTCTTTATTATTAACAAAGTATATACTTGGAGGGCATCAAATGCACGTAGACATAGATCTAATTATTCCATGCCCCCACAATCTGATTATGAAACCACTGATAGCGAAGAATCTAATTTGGGTTTATCAGCCAATTCCCTTTCTCTTCCTCAATCTTCTAGTACTATCCCTTTTTTAGAGCCACGACTGGACTACCAAAGATGATACGACAAGATCCGGAGGGGCGGCTCGCGGTGGCGGAAGAGGCTCAACCACTCGGAGGAGAGAAAGAGGCCGCAGGAGATACTAAAAGGTACAGGAGGTGCCCTACAAATTATTAATTTATCTTCGTATGTTTTAAATTCAGACCATCTTTCGGTATTGTCTAAAGGACTGTCACTTTCTCCATCGGCTGCGATGGATCGTTTCACGTTACAAAAGGATTTACACTTATATCTTTGCAAAGTTGCATTAACTAAAATCTATCAAACTTGAGATAATAAGGATGATACTTCCCTTCCAACAACCTCTGTCCCTGGCCTAGACTCTGCTGACCTGTAAGCCTTGGAGGCTTAAGAGGAATTGATTATAGAACATTTAGATATGCCATCGCAACCTAAACCTCTAAAGAACAAATCCTCTTTTTTTCCCAACATGGATAAAATCCCTGCCCTAGTGGTGTTTAGACAGTTGGTATGCAAAGATTTGGATGAATTATTCTTGAAAGGAGGTAATAATTTGAGATCTAATTTAAGTAGCAATGAAAGAGTGGCATTAAAATGAATTAAGACATGGAAAGATGTACAGATTAAGCCGTCTGACAAAGGCGGGAATGTGGTGATTTGGCCACAATCCATGTATTTGTCAGAAGCTAGACAGCACCTTGAGTACAAACAGTGTTACCAGAAATTATTCTCAAACCACACACAAGACTATTTGGAGATGTATAATAAACTTATTGATGGTGCAATAAAAGATGGAATTATTTCTGCCAAATCCCCAAAATTTCTTACAGTTGAGCATCCACGAATTGCAGTGCTATATCTTTTGCCCAAAGTACATAAATATCAAATATGTCCACCAGGACAGCCCATAGTATCAAAGAACGGTTCCCTTACTGAACAATCATCAAAATATGTTGACTTTCATCTTCAAAAAGAAAAGAGAAACAAAAATTGAAATATAAATAACAGCAAAAAAAAAAGAGAGAAACAAAAATGGGATATAAATAACATCATTTGTGTATACATTGCCATCCTACATACGTGACAATATGGACCTCCTGTCCCACCTTCATAGTATTCAGATCCAGAGTGACATATGGTTGGTCACTCTGGATGTTGAATCTTTGTACACCTACATTAAACATTTTTTGGGCATTCAGGCTGTACGCTACTTTTTAAGTATTGGACCAGAGGATGCTCACAATAATTTTTTGATCAAACTTTTGAGTTGATCCAAAACAATTTTACCTGCAGCTGAGGGGCACAGCGATGGGGACAGCCTGTGCCCCAATGTTTGCAAACCTCTTCCTGGGCTGGTGGGAGAGGGAATTTGTTTTTGCTGCGTCACACGAGTCATATACGTCCAATGTACTCGTGTGGCTCCGCTACATAGTTGTTGTTCTACTATTATGGCAGGGGGATGTGGATCTACTAGATTAATTTATTGATTCACTGAATACCAATAACCTGAATATTAAATAGTCTCCTGATCATGGTCAATCACAGGTAGATTTTCCTGACGTTACCATTTCTGTTGACCCCTCAGGCTACCTCAGCACAGATCTCTTCCGCAAGAGCACTGCAAAAAAACACATCATATACAGGACAAGTGCCCACCATATCAACATAATTCAAAATATCTCAAAAGGCGAGTGTCAGGATATAATCAAATATTATGTGTACAAATTTAATATCTGTATATAGAGTAACCTCTGTTTGGCCAGGGTCTGGTGATCCATGGAAATACCTTGAATGTAGTGGAGCAGAACAAGGTGGTCAGGTTAAGGCTCTGTTGTAAATGGATCAGTTTATTAGGGGGGTCATAATAGCTAGATTTCCGTAGAAGATCCTCTCCAGACCCCAAACTGTCAGGTGTCACAAAGGTGGGGGCTGTCTGGAGAGGAGCAGGTTTTGTTCTTTAAAAGTGTGTATGATACATACATGGGGTTCACTTCATGGGACTTCCAAACAGAAGAAGTGACCCTGATTACTGGTCTGTCCCGGCCAAGACGGTTCTCGTGTGTAAGTCTTTCTGTGTTTTCACCTGTTTATTTTATAGGAAACTGTTTTGCATATTGTATGTCTATTTTGTTATTCTCTGTAACTAAGCATTGTGATTATTATCATATTAAATATCCATTAATAAGTTCATGTCTCTGTGTTCTTACGGATTTATGTGTCAGACCAGCTCGGTTATTAAACGCTACTGATGGGTAACAGAAGAGGTCATTCTGGGTTGATGATAATTCTGGTAAAGCATAACTGTGTTTGATTTGGGTAAAGGAGAACCAAAGGCCTCCTGTGAATAGCCTTGGTGGTGGCAGTTCATTGGTAATAAGTCATATTTGGGGCGGGAGAAGGGACATTAGTCATTGTAGAACAAACCAGGTGGCTATTGTGATGAACCCCTTGAGCCCAGATAAGTCACGAAAGCCTCAGGTGAGGTTGCGGTTGTGACAGCGAGTATCTCAGTATACACAGAAAGTGTTCATCTACCTCCAAGTTCAAATTGAGAGCTAAGGAGCTCCAAATGAGACTCCGCGATCATGGATATTCTGATAGAATACTTTCTTCAGCATATCATAATGCCCTTAAAACAAAGTGTGAAAAACTCATTTATCCCAAGAGTAATAAATAAGAGGACCAGATGGTTAGCTTCATTACTACTTTCTGTGACCAGTCCGTAGATATTCAGAGAATTTTAAACAAACACATTTCCGTATTACACTCGGATTCCACCCTTAGCAATACGGTTAAGACCCACATACCCATTTGTTGGTGTTGGGCAAAAAACCTTAGAGATAAATAACTTAGTTCAGAGTGAATTCAAATCTATTACCAAAAAAGGGGACAAATATCCGGGTTCATTCCGTTGTGGCACATGTTCAATCTGCCCATATATGACCAAAAAGACAAATATCTTGGACTGTTTTGGTAAGCCCCATAAATTGCTACATTATGCAAATTGTAACACTAAATGTGTTGTTTATTGTTTAATATGCAAGTGTAACTTTAAATATGTGGGCAAGACCATAAGACCAGTTAGGTCCATTCGTAACAGTGACAGTAATCAGGATAAGTGTAGAACGCTCACTCCAGTGGCAAAACACTTTCTGAAATCTCATAATGCCAATCCTTCAGGTTTACAAATATTTATCTTGGAAAAAATATGTTCTACTTTGAGAGGAGGAGATGTGAACAAGCACCTCCTCTGTAAAGAAGCTAAGTGGATTTACCTGTTGGACTATGTGGCACCTAAGTGGTTAAATAAAAATGTATCATATGTCCCGTTTGTCTAATTTGAAATTCTAGGGTCACTTAACCGGTCTACTAATTGGTCTCTGTATATCTTTACTCTTTTGGAGTGTTTATGTTTTTATTTCATATATGTCTCTGTTTCCTATTTTTACATAGGAGTGTTACAGTCACCAAGGGAGTTTTTCACCAGGGCGCAGAGTCTAACCCCAGACCAGGCTTTCACCAGAGCCCCTGATGGTGAGGATGGATTTGGCTGCTGGATAGGAGCAGGTTGCGGCCCCCAGCGATAGTCCCCAAGGAAGATCTGCAGCGAAGAGGCCTGCACTGGAACCGACTTACAACCAGGAACCCATGTGTAACAATGACTCTGCAAGAACCCTTGCTCAGAGAACAATTAGTCAGAATAGATCAGAACTAGACAAACATAAACCTGTGCTTCTAAGATGGTTGTCAGGAACCCAGACATACAAGATAACAGCTGGAACCCACAGACCAGATACTGAGTAGGAATACAAGATAACAGGATCCACCTGAGTGGACAGAGAAGGCAGGACTCCAGCAAGCACCTGAGAAACGGCAGTGTGGAGATGCACACTATCAAACGCAGGCAGGACGCAGGAATACACCAGAAGCTATAGCCGACAGGGGAGTGTTCCCGGGTAACCTATTTAGAGGACCTCCCACCAATCAGCATCAACCCCAGGCCAGGGAGACTAATTAGCAGACAGCTGAGTAAAACCAGACACTAAACTCAGAGGGAAAACTACACACCCTGCTAATATCTTCTCCTGCTGCGTGTAACAAGAAGGGCTTATCCTGTGTCGATTTGACCACAACATGGCTTACTTTCATGTGATTAGTTACCATGGATATTTAAGCAACCACGTGTGTAATGTCTGCCGCACGTTTGAAAAAGCCGCAAATGAGAGTGAAACGCGTGTCAGGTCGTCAGTCTGTTACCAGCTCCAGTTTTCACACGTGCACACGTGAAGGATTTTGCCATCTCTTACCTGTCTTCCAGTTTAGATTAACTTGTTTTTCAGCTTACGGCTGGGTATTACAGCTGAGCATTATTTCTATTACAAATTTTTTATGGTTTGTCCGCTAAGTGCTTTATATGAAGTGATTTTCAACGGAGGTACTTGCTGGTGTACAAGGAACAGTACAAGGAGGGTGAGTTACAGACCCGGAAGGGGAGAAGGGTGACCGTGAGACCACTAGGTGATGGAATATGGTGAGCTTTTCCACGGTATTTAGGGTTAGCTTTTTACCTCCTGTTTACTGATATTTTCTGTCCTATGTTTGTTTTGTTGTCTGTATGTTGTTTATTTACAAATATGGATATCTTCAAATTTCGCCTGGTTACTGTTTTTAATGATTGAAATAAACGTTATTAAGTTTTAAGTCCGCAATTGACTTTGTCCTTATTAAGGTGTGCCCAGTTCAACAGCCTTTCTCTACCACTTAACTCATTAGTAGGTAGTTTCTCCTTTTTTTTTGTGCTTTTAATTTGGCTGTATAGCAGCACCCTTACTTTACTACTCTCTAGTATATGATTAGAGTTGGTGCAGCACCTTGCTTTGTTTTTTAATTATTTCTTTATTAAGATTGGGCCATATTATGTATTTATTATGTTCGGGGCATATTAATTATTTATTATGATCGGGCCATATTATTTATTTATTATGATCGGTGCATATTAATTATGTATTTAAAATGATCGGGCATATTAATAATTTCTTTATTATGATCAGGGCATATTTAGTAGGATCAGCACCATGTAAATGTTTTTTTTTTAGTGTAATGGGTGACTTTACTATGTCTTTTTACTGTATAGGGAACTTGTAACTTTTTTTTTGTAATGTAGTCCATTATGGTTGCGGCAGCAAGCACTTAAACCTTGGCATGCTGCCGCTTATGGTACTATAAGGCACAGCATGCCATGCAATACAAAGGCATAATGTGCCTTATAGTACTAGATGCAGCAGCATGCTAAATGTTAATTGCATGCAGCGGCAGTCATTTTAAGTATTTAAAAAGGTTTATTTTTTTATTTTTTTAAAATGGTAGGGATTTTTTTAATACACAGTGAGTGAACCCGGCTCTTTTTTCTCACCGGTGTTTAAGTTGAGTTGACAGAGAGATATTACAAATCGTTGTATTTACTTTTTATATGCTCTGCCTTTTTAAACTCGCAGTAGCGATTTATAATATGGCAAGTTTAAAATACGCTAAACTCTGGAGATTTTTGCTTGAATTTTCTTGACTAAATTTAGCGCTTTAAAACACGACGGAGATTGCCTGCAAAATCGAGTTAAGTAAATCCGGCCCTTAGTGCCTGAGATGGCTGTATGACTATCATAATACATTATTTCAGTTTATGAGATATAGCAGGGTTAGGATCCAGACTTAAGTGCTTGAAATTAGTTACTTCTGGGCTAAACCATGTTGATTGCAGGGGAGTCATATTTCATCTGTTGCAAACAGTATTAGAGTTGAGAGGTGATGTTTCCTATCCCAAATCTAAAAAACAGTGTGATAGTAAAGCTGGTCAGTATCTGTGTGCAGTAAGCAATTCAAAGATACATCCCTGCATGTAAAAAATACAATTAACTTGACTCCCCCTGCAATCAACATGGTTTAGCCCAGGAGTAACTAATTTCAAGTACTTACTTAAGTCTGGATCCAGCCCCTTGTCCCTACCGTCCACTAGTGGACAATTCAAGTTGTCATGGTGGGCAGTGGGAGTTTGGTGACCCTGATTGCAGTCACGACTGGTAGAGGTTGATGATGTCATTTGCGGCGGGGAGTGTCGCACTGATCACTGCGTTCAGTGGTATAACAGTGGACATTGTTTAGTACGCATGGAGGTTAGACTTATTCTTGTGGCTCTTTTGTATATGGAATCTTTATTGCCTGGACATTGTACAGTCAGTTTCTAAAAAATTTCCTGGTATTAAAGTTTCCATATACAACATATGGAAGACGGACGTAGTTCTGGATCCGGCCCATGTACTGTAAGTCACATACCGCAACATCCAGGCACTGTTTATGCGTTGCTATGGCAGCAGCAACGTGACTCTGATGTGACAAGTCACGTCACCATCATTTAGAAAGCAGAGCATGCCGTGTAAGGCAGAGAGAGAGGAGAGCAAAAAATGGCAAAGGTAAGAAAACATTAAAAGCTTATAAAGAAAAGTTGTGAAATGTGGAAAGAAGAGAAAATAGGGATGTCTAGGATAGATACAGAGGGCAAAAATGAGGATTGTACAAACCATCTACTACTGCGGCATCGGTGTCTATCAACAAAGACACAAAAGTGGGTGATAAGAAAATTTTACTAACAACAAAGACACGCTAGTTATTAAAATGTTGACAACCCCTGAGCTATAGTAGGAGTAAAGACTAGCCAGAGTTTGGTAGTTTTTGCAGGCATGGTATCGAGTAAATGTTTCTATGCTTCAAAATTGCAGGTGAGGGCAGGGCCTGGGAGTTTAGAAAGACGAGTCTGGAGAACCCTATTGAGAAATGCAAAAACCTTGTCCCCGAAACGCACTATATTGCGATATATCCAGGTATTTTGGAACAAAATAGCGGGCTCTGTTTTACATTTGGGGCAGAGGCCATCCTCCCCTTGTACAAATCGCTTTCGTGCTTTCTCGGTTTGTATGAGATTATTGTAAATGTAACAAATATGATATTGAGTAGTTTTAAGGAAAGTAAAGAGGCAGTCTAATGAATCAGAGTGTCTTCAGGAGATCATATTCCCTCCATCCCCACTTATTTTTGTAATTTGTAATTTTTGTAATCTGCCTGTTCAGTTAGATTAAACTTCCACATAGCAGGGATCCCCGTGGGTCAAATGCACCTCAAGCTTGCGTTATTTGTGGGTGATGTCCTATCCTTCATCCCCGCAGTCTCTCTCCTGCACTTGATGGCGAAATTTGATCATTTTAGTCGGCTATCCAGCTTTAAAATAAACTACAGCAAACTGGTATCTATGCCACTGCGAATGGCAGATGCTACTATTGCAGGGCTCTCCATAGTATTCATAGAAACATAGAAAGTGATGGCAGATAAGAGCCACATGGCCCATCCAGTCTGCCCAGTTTTTTAAAACTATCCTGACCATATACTCTGTAGAACAACCTCAGATGGGAGGCTATTCCACTTACCTATCACCCTTTCAGTAAAGTAATTTTTCCGTACATAACCTCTGCATCTACCACCCTCTAGTTAATATTCATGCCCTCGTGTTCTATTACACCTTTTCTTTTGAAAAATGACACCCTCCTCTAGCTGGTCACAACCCTTGATATATTTAGGTATAGACACTGAAAGTGTCTTCCAGCGCTCAAAGAGTGGGGAGGG